>JBBPJV010000597.1:0-18600 GCA_038088915.1 Sutorius aff. eximius
GAGATGCAGAAGCAACATATGTTCGGTATCACGCACCAGGCGCCCAAATTCACCCAATATTTGCGAGCACAGATCAGCCAGCAATGTCCCGATGTACAACCTCTTGTTTCCCATTGCACTCGGAATAATGGTGATACCGAGAGGGTTTTCGCCGAGGCTAGCATTGGGTCCTTCGTCGTCCTGAAACGCGAAGCAAGTCTTGGCGAGTGGATATGTTGAAGATTCCGGAGAGATCTCAGCTAGTGTGTTCTCAAACTGATCCGAAGCTGACAACAGCGAGTGAGAAGAAGAAGAAGCAGCAATACCAATAACGCCCAAATTAAAGTGCGAGGGTCGAAACAGGGACAGGGCGCGATGGGGATGCGGACTGGGATGGGAGGGAAAACTGAGGTGGAGATAACCGCTCGAAAGTGGACTTGGCATGAAGCGGGCTAGATTCACATTCGTAAGGGTATGGGCTGTCGGCTCATGGTTAAGCGCACCTCGTTCGTCTTTGGCATCTCCAGGTATGTCGCCTAGACGTATGGACTCGAACGTCCGTATCTCTGCAGCATAAGCATCGAACGTGGTCCTAGGAATGTGGCCGACTGGGAGGAGGAGGATCTGAACATGGGCGAGAGATGCGAAAGCATGAGAGTTCATGGATGAAATTTTGTGACAGTTCCTGATGTGAGGTCGTCGGACTCAAACCCACTTTGGACACCAACTTTACCACCTCAACGATGGTAAGTTCTTTCAAAGTTGGCCTTATGGTCACCAATTAACCGTCGAGACAGGCAGTGAGTGACAAGGCACTCGGTAGTTGTATGCTGCTCGTCGCGGCGTTCGTGTTTGTCTACTATACTACATGGGCCATTCTCCTCGTCAGTCACCCTCGCAGTCATCCATTCCGCAATTCACACATCCACAGCCATTCTTTGACACGTCGAGCCCCATACACGGCTGCTTTCCCGCTCGCGAATGGGCCGTCCGGTTGCCTGCCTTCTTGCTTGTCGTCGGTCTCTCAGGAATTGGCTGGTTCATCGGGTCCACGATCATGAAGGAGAAAACCAAAAAGGCACAGAAAGCCAGGCTTCGTGCTGCTTGACGCGGTCGGGCTACAGATGGTATAGCACCCTGATGTCATTCATTCGGTCCAGGCAGAACTGGCGATACGTAGGCGATGTGCCTTTGGGCGTCGACCTGGTTGATGTCGACGTATTCCGGGTGTGGTTTCAAACGATAGTCGTAGGCTTGAGACCTGAATAGCGTTGAATTGAAACTTGGCCCATGTTGTGAGGAACACCACACTTAAATCTGGACCATCCGACTTGGGAAGGCACGCTCTGGTTCTGCCTTAACCATTTAGTTCACAAATCTGGATGTCCCGAAGACGAAAAACATACCCCTCACAGAAACTCAAACAACAATCCTTGCTGGGCTTTCTTAGTTCTTCACCCCCACCTTCGCCCTCCAAACCATCTCCAAGGGTTCCCAGCCCTGGTCCTTCCAAACGAAAGCGGACGCGTAAAATCTCCAGTTCTTCGTCCACTCATTCTGATAATGTACAAGATAGTATGGACAGTGACGTCGGTGCAATACGCTTCGAGCCAGAGGTCGTCGAAGTCAGCGATGAAGACCATTCCCCACGTCGTCCCAACAAACGGAAGGATCTTTCAGGCGCTCACGCTATTCCTACACGAGCAATCAGCGACGAATCGCAGGAGGAGATCATCGGAGTACCGCGCTATCGAAAGGGGAAGCATAAAGTTATTCTTGATTCCGAAGATGACACTCGCCCTCACAAACGCAAGCTTGTCAAGGGTGTAAGACCTCCGACCCCCGACGAAGACGATGATATACTCGAGGCAGGAAATCGTGAGTAGTTTTGTTATGAAGGTTCCTTTTCGTCGGTAAGACATCTCCTTAGAAGTGCTTGAAAGTCGCCTGCGCGCTCGGGGAAAGATGACTACATTTCAAAAGAACTTGGAAAAGCTCAAGAGTCAGTGTGGAATGAGTCATGTCGATCAGTCAACTGATTATCCCCAAAGTGCTCAAAGGCAGGAAACGTAGCGAAGTAGCCATATCCTCTTCGGAAGCCGAGCAATCAGAAAGTTCAACGGGGCTTCCATTCAAGGACGCTAAGCCGCATCATGGTGGAGAGTCGGACTCCTCGCGTTTCGAAACTGACGGTCACGAAGAGGATGAGGAAGGGTTTATCGTCAGCGATGATGACGCACATGGTGCTCCCGCGGCACGACTTCCTCTCGCATTCAGTTTGAGCACTCATCAAGACCTGACGCACCACTTTAAGATTATCTGCCAACTTTTCGTCCATGTTGCCGTACAACCCTTGGCTGACCGATGCCCATTCTTTAAATGTGCTCTCAAAGGTCTGGCTGTTCGAAAATTACAAACGCCGAATGATTTACCATGTTACCAGAGGAGTATCTCTCTCTGCCACTACAGGTGACCCGCCGCAAGTTGAGTGGTCTACGCGATTCACTCGTAGCATCATCCGTGTGGAGATCAGACTTCAAGAAAGCCCTAGAAACGTATCCAAACTTTACCCTGGTTCGATTAGACTTTGCGGTACCCCAATGTGATGCGTGTCACCTCGGTGGTAGGATGTCGACGTTGTTGGGGAGACTGGATGGAAAGCCATACAACGAGTATGATTTCGAGGTATCGTCGTGCGCATCGATCGTCAGTGCTTGCTGACCGTGATATGCAGGACATATCTGACTCGTCAGATGAAGGCTCGGAAGAGGATGGGGGCGCGGCCGAAGAGTTTCATCTTGGTCGATTTTGTGCGGCTCGTACACGCGTATATCATCAATTCAGTCACTGGGAGGTTCGTCCGATCCTGCAGAATGTTTGTACATGACAGTGATGTTGCATAGTATTCACTCTACAAATCCTTGCAACGAGAAATCATGGAGGCTCAGGACGGGACCCGGGGGTTTGTCAAGGTTGCGTATATCGGTGGTATCAAGCCTCCGCGGGACCTTCATGATGCAGACGGGGTGATGGAATGGCTCGATCAGCGTGGCATCATCGAGATAGAGTGGCAGAAAGTGCGACAGATGATGGATAGCGCACGAAACCTGGAGAGAGGAGAGATGGAAGATAATGTGTAGCAAATAAAGGCAACCGAGTCAGCATGTCTTACTCGCACTACCAACATAACCCTACTGGCACTTCCTATCCTTACGCTGCCTACCCACCTAGCGCATATCAAGCCCAGGGTTATGCCGCAGCCTACCAAAGTGCATATGCTTCTGGTGTGACTGGATATGGCGCATGGCCGTACCCGTACGGCTACATTCCTCAGCAACAGTCCCAAAACACGGCCCAGGTCGCAAGATCGGCCGCACAGACTCCTGTCGCCCCAGCTGCTACACCATCAGCGGTCGCTACTTCGAGACCCACCACCTTTTCCTCCTACACCCCGACGTATGTGCGCGAGACAGGTGCCACTCTGGGTGTGACCGCAGGACGAGGTCGCAAGCATGCCAACTTCAAGGGACTCTTTACGAAAGAACGTCAGTTCGCCCACCGTTCTTTGATGTGCCTTCATTCTGAGCGTGCTGATGCCCAGTCAAAAACCTGATGTATGGCTTTGGGGATGACAGGAACCCGGCAACCGACACTGTGAATGTGATGGAAGAGATCCTCGTCGAGTTCATTGTCGATGTTGTGCGTTCACAATTCTGGATCACAAGCTATTTTCGTGACACCCTTGCGCGACAGTGTCAAACGGCGGGAGGACCACAGCGGAAGTCCCGGCTGTCTATAGAGGACTTGCGGCGGGCTTTATCACGACCGGCCGATGCAAAAAAGCTTGCCCGAATGGAAGAACTATTGTTCATGCAAGAGGACATCAAACGCGCCCGTGCTCAGTTCGAAGAATCAGACATGAATCATCCACGGGATTTTTGAATGTATTGAGTGACACCTCTGGTTTCACTTTTGGACCCGTACATCACGTATCACGAACCATAGCAGTGTTTCGAATCTTATCCAACATGCTCGTGAGTGGATTTGGACCCCGTCATGCAACTCCAACTGGGGCTGGCAGGCAAGGTTGTCACGCATGACCTCCTCTCTGAAACATCGAGGGACTCGGAGCAAGAGACGGAAGTAAGACACTATTCTTGCATGGCGCTCTCACCATCGGCATCCGAAGGTGATGCATCGTTTGGATCGTTAGCTTCCCGTTGCGCGTTCCGTCCTTGAACACCTAAAGACTAGTTTAGGGATGACGAGCGATCAGGTACTAAGAGGGACGTACCTCCACTCTGGGCGAGCGGCTTTGCGTACTGCCTCAGCCATTCTTCTGATTCCCAGACTAGCGGTAGAAGATGACTATCCGCCGCAGGATGCTGACAGGTAGTCCACTTACTCGCTCTGTTTCCGGCACCTGGCTGTATTGCGGCCTTGATTGGCCTAGCGATGTTTACTTTGAGGACTCTTCCACGAAGTTCATTGAGGTCCATGTTATCGATCGCATCTTGGGCATCCGCGGACGAAGCATACGTGACGAAAGCAAAGCCACGGTGTTTGGGCTCTGAATGGGGGGTCAAAATGGCGGGCGACGCGAGTAGAGGCGACGAGTACCAGACTCCGAGGTGGTCGTTGGGGCGAGTGGCAGCTGTACTTCGACAATGTCCCCTATTGACCGCTCAAACGGTTATGCGGCCGAGAACGTGTAAATTACTCACCGAATGGAGAAAAATACTGGTAGAGGACAGTTTCGTCCACGTCGTCGCCTATGCCCCCGACGAAGACGGTCTTCTTACCTTTTGTGCCCTCTTCCATGATTGTGGTCAGCTACCAAGGGCCAAACTAGGTCTTTCTTGCCCACACGCATCACCGCCCAATGTGAGGTAGACACCCATTCTTGTATTCAAGACCGCCAGCTTGAGAATATGTTTCCTTCTGTACAAAATCATTACCCTTTCGGAAACTGCACTCCCGGGCCCCGCTCCCCGTCGATGTATATCCCTGATGAGTATTTCATGCGGCAGTAATGTCCGCAGGCCCCCAAAACACCCTGTCTCCCCCTTATGCCTTCATCCATTGAATGGGAACGTGAGTCTTCAAGCTCGTCTTCGTCTTCCTCGTCGGATTTGTCTCTCGATGACGACCAACTCAACGCTCGCCTATCTCCCAACTGGTCAAAGTACCGCGACGTTACCTTGTCCAACGGCTATCGGCTCGATACTGTACGGGATGTCAGGGAGCATTATCGGCGCTACGGAGTAGGGACCAAGACGCGTGATTATCTTCCTCTGCACACTGCATCCGACGACAGTGCTCTGTGCAAGGATCCCGGCCTGGTTTGGCACGATACTTTCTCCACATCTTGATCTCCTAACCCTTTACAGCCAGAGAATCTCTTCCGAGCGACCTGTTGCTTGACAGGCGCGAAGTTGGTGATCAAGGCCGTCAATCGGTTGAGTAGAGAAGCTCAGAACGTACGACACATCTCTTCCCCTCGCCTCCGGCGCGACCCAATGAATCATTCTATACGTGTGTTTCTCCTTCGCATCGAATAAGCCCGTAATAACATGCTGAGTGCAGCGATCCTCGATATAATCAACGTGCCGACTGATGATATATGCTTTATTGTGATGGAAGAATGGTCTTCCCATTTATTTCCTGAGATACCCTCCAAGCCGCGGGACTTTCTATCCGTAATCCATCAATGCATAGAAGTAACTGTCTTTCCAAATTCCCCGTTCCTTTGTCGTTGACGCTCTCTTCAAAGCACATCGTCTTTATGCACCACAATCGTATGGTGCACCTAGACATATCTCTACACAACTTCCTTACAGATTACCGTGGCAATTGTGCGTGCATCGATTACGAGCTTACCCTGAGGGTAGATGATCTGTTCTCTCACGGAATTCATTGGCCGAAGGGGACGGAGGTTCCACCTGAGCTCGAGCACGGTGGTCTGGCATGCAATCCTTACATGATCGACGTGTGGGCTCTGGGAATTCTTATCCTCAGAGCGTGCAAGGTATAGCTGGTCTTCTGTATCCTCCAGCTCGCTAAAGCCTGCCCTAGATCACCAATTTTCATATTCCCGAACTTCTACATCTTGCAAGACCGATGCTCAACCATAACCCAGATAAGCGTCCACCCGTGGCAGTCGTGTTACAAGAATTCAAACGTCTGGTATTTTTGATGGGGGAAGAGCGTCTCGGTCAAGCTCGTTGATTTGGAAGAGGAATCACACATCCCATTCCCAACCAACTGTAGAGATGAGAATGGGCACTGTCATGTATCCGTCATGATACATCTTCAACACAACCCGTCGTTGTCGCACTTTCCTCCACCTTCCGACGTTTCCGCTCTAGATATCGGGCCTTTGCATCTTGCACGTCTGTCTCAGTGTTTCTCTTGGCAACAACCCTCTGCCTACTCTCCCCTTCATCTCTCTCCTTCTGTGCCTGGTGCTGTTGGCGTTCTTCTTCCATTTGATGCCTAATTTCTGCCATTCTCCTTGCGTTTATCTCTCTCCGAGTCGCTGCGGTGCCGACCGCACGGTGAATGTGAGGCTCAGTTTTATCTTCCGATTTTTTGGCAAGTATTTGCAATCCAACGCGTCGTGTGTTAGGAGCCGCAAGGTTCAGACCGGCTGACAACAATTCTCGTTTGTCCACAATCTGGTTGTCGTCGTTTAATTCGACCGCCTTTCCTTGCTCACGTGCAAGTCGAGCCAATTCCAGTTCGGACGTTGGTGTGAAGTCTGCGGGCTTCGTAATGGTGAGGGAAGGACCTTGTGGCCCAATAATATGTTTGCGTTCCGTGACGGCAGCAACAGTTTCTTCATGCTTTTGCTCGGAATCCTCCAGAAGTTTGCGGTAAAAATGTGCCATCCCCGTAGTAGGTCCTTTTTGTTTTCTTTTTTCAGCCTCTGGCAATGCAAGTTCATTACAAACCACAACGGTCTAAATGAGCAATGGGGCGAACCTTCCCTCTGCTTCTCCTCTTCCTCAGCCTTCCGGACCTCGGCCATCTGGTCCTTGTATGCCTGCGTGACGAACGCTTCCTTGTCTGCGAACATATCCCCTTCCTGTTCCCGCTCATGCTGGAGCATCTTCTCCTCGGCTCTGAGACGATCCAACCGGCGAGTAGCAGCAGAATTTAACAGACCCTCTATGTATTTCGGCTGGAAAGCTATATGAGAAATGTCGATCAAAAGTGATGTAACATGCATTCACTTTGCGTCGCTTCGTATCCGCTTCTTGGGCCTCCTTCTGCCTTTGCTTTACTTCCTGCATCCTGTCCCATACTTCGTCATACTGGTATACTGTAGCGTCGATCCTCATTTCCTGCTCCATGCGCTTTTGCGCTATCTTTGAAGACGCTAGGTTAAGGTTCACGAGGGATTTATTCGCGTGGGCATCTTTGCTGCTTGAGGCAATTGGAACAACATCCCGTGTCTCTTCGTCATCTAGCGAAGAGAACGCTGCTGGCTTGGCGAGTGGAGGGGCAGCACCGAGTGGTTTTAAGTTCTTGTTGGAAAGGGAGAAGGAGACCTTCATGACAATCCAAGTTATGTAATCCAAACTACTCGATCCTTTTACGAGCTAGAATGGCTCAATATCCTTTCGACAGAAGGCGTATAAACGGCCCAGAAGAAAGCTTTCCGCCAGTTTTCGAGCCCGTTCAGGAGCGTTATGCGATCTGGAATTCGCGATGTGGCCGGCAATCAACGGAGATACGCCCAATCTGTAGGACATGTACTATTAGCGCATGCGTTTTATGCCCATTCATCCTTTCCAGTTTTGCAGCCTGGGCTAATCAGTCAAGCAAATGGCTCTGCTTACATCGAGACCGGGATGACAAAGCTAGCTTGTGCAGTGTGAGTCTTATCCAGGACGCAGCCCGGTCTAACGATGCTTGCAACTTCCGACAGGTATGGTCCACGGCAGTCAAAATCCGCCACTTATAATGAAAAGGGAAAATTAAATATCGAGGTTAAATTTGCGCCGTTCTCGTGTACTCGCCGCCGACCACCGCTTCATGTGAGTCTTTTCGCCTGACCCAGTAATTTCGATTAGACGGAACAGGACCCCAATTGAAGGACGCCGAAGACAGATCACTCGCTGTTGCGATCCACCAATCAATCGCATCATCTCTTTGCTTGGAACTGTTTCCAAAGTCAACCATTGACGTATTCGTCACGATCATCGAAAATGACGGTATCGAAGGGTGTGTGGCATCCGGTTCGATAGCCGCAAGCACTGCGCTCGCGGACGCAGGCATTGAGATGTTTGGGCTGGTTGCGTCATGCTCTGCGGTAAGGCAACTATCAAATTGTCGCCATTTGAACCTGAGCGTCTCCAGGCAGTGCTGGGGGATGAAATTAGACTGGATCCAACCGAAGAGGAAACGAATACATCGGATGGAGTCGTCGTAGTCGCTTGCATGCCTGCGCTATCTTCTATCACAAATGTTTGGCAATCTGGTCGAGTGGATACGGAGGTTTTTCTCGAGGCAAGTCTTGCCCAATTGTCATACGTCTCGGCATCTTACCTCTACTCAACCAGTGTGTGGAAATGTGCCAGGATCGATGCATAGATGTCCACTCCGTGATTACCCACTCGCTGTCAAATAAAAACAAAGTTTCTTAGTTTCGTTTACTCGGGTTGTTGCATCGAATTTAGCTCGCACTTCTATGATGGGAGAAGATGCTTTGCGAAGGCGCGAGACGTAACATGATGAGTGTGATTTCACTGGTGCATACACTTTGGCAAGAGAATGACAGGGGAGCCGGAGATCGGCAGGCAGCAGGTCTTACGTGGGTAAGAAACCCACAACGTATTTGCGATGGGCGTTTGACGAATTCCTCGTCGCTGTTTGCATGTTCACTCAAAATATTTGCAAGTCTGGTCACGTAGGTCGCTGATCGCGGATGATCGATGATCCCGTCACTCTTTCCCGTCAATGATGGACTCGCAAATCGCTCGGCGGTGTCACCTTGAATCACCAGAGCCTAGGGATCTTTCGTGGGCAGGAGGCTGATAGTATACACCAACGACTTGACGCGAATTGTTTATCTCCAACCAGCATACAGTAGGACTCAAGAGGGCACTAAATTGTCAAATACTATAAGTTACTGGTGAACTTGGTGACAACACTGGCGAGCATATGACATTCCAGACGAAATTTAAGCACGGGGTCAACTCGGAATATCAACACTATTGCGCTGTGTGGTTGGATGATTCCTCAGGCGATAGTACATAGTCAACTCAGAGGACTGTCGCCAGAAATATTGTCGCACAGCGGCAAGGGTCATGTCTAGCGGAAGTACCATGTCGTTGCAAATGATTTCATAAGTTTCTTCTCCCCGCGTGCGGATGTCGGGCGAACCAGGTGGAGGCATGTCGACAGAGGAGAAAGACGCTGAGTTAGTAGTACTTGTGAGCTTCTCTAATTTTTCCTGCACCTGGAGCACGATGAGCTTGGGTTAACCTTTCAAGCGTGGCTACATACATGATGAGTCAGTTTCCGTACTCGAAGAAATTTGCTTGCGGTCAGCTTTGATTGTGCGCTAAGGACAGTTTAGTGATAAGCACGACACCTGGTCAGTGCGCGACACAACATACACATTCAAGAGCTCAGGTAGCTTCTCGCAATCGGGGTCTGGATTCGGCCAGGGTAACAAAACGAAGCTGACTTTACTTGCATGTGGGACGACGGCCTTGTTAAAGAGGATATATTCGAGCAACCAAAGTGGCATGCTCTCTTCGAGGGCGTATATGTCAGCCCAGGTGGTCGAAACACTGCCTCGATATACGGTTTTCCAGCCCGGATATGATTCGGCTGACATCATCACTATCATGTTGGGTGGAAGTGATAGTGTTGGCGCTTCACTTGACGGGGGCGGACATAGGGGAGTTGACAGTAGAACTTGAGCGGGGGATTTACTAGCTTCATTATCCTGTACATGGGATGTGGGTAAACGAATGAAACAATAATTTGTATGACTCGCACCTCAGGAACGGTTAGAGCATCCACAATATTCCCCGTGCTACCCATGACTGGGGAACTTGGGACATTGTCGTTCAATGATTTTCGACCTGGTGCCTTTCCGAGGTTTTTCAGACGACCCATGAAACCGCCACCCGGTGTACTCGGAGTAATCGGGCCAGGGGGGTCACCACCGTGACGCGGAGGACTTCCGGGACCTCCCCAGCCCGAGAAATCGCCGTCTGATAGAGCGGTACTCGCTGTCGAGGGTCGGCGAGCAGCAAGATAATCAGGTTCGCGGTTTGTGCTTGGTGTATCAAGCCCATGAGTTCGAATTGGACGAGGCACGAGCGGCTTATCGGACGAGGGTGATTGGGGGGTACTGCTCATCAACTTAGCAGTTTTCAGGGGTATCATTGGTGTGAGTAAAGGGGAGGGCTTAGTGATCGAAGGCAGAATAGGGAGAATCGCTGGTAATGCATCTGCAGAAGTGACAATAGTTGTGCATATCGGAAGGCGTGGTGAAGACCTTGATGTTTCTGGAGGCGGGGGAAGTCCAGTTGAACCAGAGAGGTTACCGCTGAGATCTGTGCTCGATCCTCTTATGCCGCTTTGTGCGTCAGTGTGGCTCGGTTGACCAGGTTCCGAGGCGTAAACGTCGTGTTTTCGCCGAATGCGTTGTTCCTCAAGCACGAACCCTAGGAACAAATTGCGAAGAACCCATTTTCCAATGTTAACTTGACCTCTTATTAGCACGAACTTTTGTAAGATTGCACCGTAACGCACTTCTGAGCTCATCGTTAAAATGTTGGTCTGAACCAAAGCCTGCTTCATCAGCGTAAATTTCTGCCTCGAAGCATCGCTCGCTGACGTGTACTGTGAGAACCCCAGTTTTTGTGTCCACAGTTGACCAGGCTGACACAACAGCCTCTCCTTCGATACGTTCTCTGACAGACTCCAGGGCAGCTCGGGGACTCCATTCTTTATCGCCGATTGCGCTTCCTTGCTCTCTGCTGCGAGCGCTGCCGTCCAAGCTCCCACAAAGACTTGCGGCTTGGACATCCTCCTTCGTATACCAACCACAACATATCCCACGAACGATATCCCATACGGCAACTTCGCCCGTTGTATCGACTGTCAGAGCATGCATGCGATCATTTAACAACACTGCTCGCACGAGCCCACGAGAACCTGGGATTACCACGTTTGGGTCGGAATTGAAAGGAGTGGCTTCCGAGGCGAGTTCGCCTAGTTCTTGAGTTGTGTATGTTGTGCGGGTCTCGTGGAAAGGGTCCTGGTCAATGTTCGTCGTCGAAATGTGGCTTCTCGTGTCTCTCTGGGTGTTCGATGGTATAAGAGTCGTCGAGTGCTGGAAGGCGGCATTGAATGGCGACCGTCCACCTGGAACGGATACAATAGAAGCCGCAGAATATAGGGTAGCTACATCTGCGTCGCGCCCTCGGGACATGAATAACGAAGGGGAAAATGCGCCATTCGGAGAGGCGAGCCTCACAAGGGAAGAAAGCGGGACCCCTGGGTATGAAGGGAATTCGTCATCCCTACGGCCTTGAGCATCGTGTGAGTGGTCGCATGACAAATAATTCTGGAAAACAGTTTACCTAGATGGATCGAGAGCGGAGCTGGCCAGGGTGGCTCCATCCCGGTTGAGATGCGTCTAGTCGTAACGACAGAATCTGAAAAATCATTCGCCACATCGCGCCTCACCAGTCGCTTGGGGATTCTCCATCGGGTGATATTGGAACTCCCCGACGCCGTCCAAAGCAATGCATCGTCAGCAGTGACGATCTTGTTTATTCCCTCCCCACTATCTTCGCTCGAATCTCGTGCGAGCACAATGCATACGCCATTTGCAACCTCCGAAGAATCTTCAACATCTACTCTGCAGACAATCCCGGACTTATCCCCTGAATAAAATGTTTTCAGGGATGGATGGGCAGAATGCAAAGACCATACAGAATCCGTATGGTATGTGAATGTATGCAAACAACGTTGCGAGGATAGGGACCACAGTTTGATAGAGGCTATGCCACCATGAAATCGGATTGCTGCACACAGTGGAGCTGGCTCACCATCAGTAGAACCCGTAAGAAGCTGAGAAGTGAATATGAGAATGTGCGTGAAATGAAAATAAAACATGGCCATACGTATCTAGCATCATCAGAGATCAATATCGCGCGTATGTTGTCGGTGTGACCGACGAGCTTTCCGGTCCGCTTTCCAGACCGGGGGTCCCACATACGTACCACACGCTCTGGAGAGCCGCTAGCGATGGCATGACCATACGGGTCCGCTGCGAGGGCATATATGGATGCTTTGGGGGCGGTCGCATCAGGGGGGTTGAGGGTCAGAAGGGGTTGGGGCGTTTGCGACGATAAAGTGAGGTCCCATAACTTGACTGATCGATCGAACGAGCCCGAAACGACCCAACTCGACTCGCGACTGAATGGCTAGTAAGAAGCTGAGTCTGATGATCTGCGGATAAATTACCAGAAAGCAAGGCAGCGGACGTAATCGGCGTGTGTGCCGATAACTGACGGGTCCATCAAGGGATTCGAATGTGGATTCCATGCTTTGATGGTACCATCCGAGGAAGCGGAAATTACTGCTCCGCATATTAACATACTAAGCGGCACCAAAGTACGAGAGACCAACCGGTCTGATTATAGTTGCAGAGAAGGATGTCATTAATCCAATCTGTGTGCGTCTGCGCACACTGTCGAAACTGTGAGTCCTGGCCGTTCGTTGGTTCAGAACGTGGGCGAGAACGCGCGGTTTACATACCGTACTAATATTGAGTGTTTCTGAATCGAGTTCCCACCGATGCTCGAACGGGGTGTCTTCATGGATGCTGCCCCTCCGTTTTCTGCCACCGCTCTCTTTGACATCCCCGAGTATATCCCCATCTCGACGCTCATCCTCCTCTGTCTCCTCGCCCAGAGATTCGTCCGCCATCCCTGTTAAAGTCTCCCACCTAATGGCACGGTTCCGTCGCGACGGCGAGCTTCGCCTTGGCCTGTGAGACAGGCCAAGGTCCCAGGAGATGATCTGGCCATCTCGACCGCCTGTGTATAATATACCATGCGGTTCTGCCTGACCCTCCAGCTGGGTTGTGGAGTCGAGCGCAAGGGAAGTGACTCCAAGACGATGTCTGGGCTGACTGTGTTTGGGTCGTGTTTCGGGTTGGTGTTGAGAAGGAAAGAGGAGGGGACGTGAACCGTGGCGGGGCAGACCAAGGGGAGGCAGTTTTAGGCGAGGGACCTGGTCGACTGGGGGCGGTATCACGTAGGACACCCGATGTCTTAGAGGTGCCATTCACATTCAAGTAACCTAGTGTGGGGTGATAACTACCACAAGGCTTGCGTAAGCAAGGTGTACCAGGGAAAAAAGAAAAAAAAAAAAGGTCATCTAGATCATCCCCTTTTCCATGTTTCAACGCGATCCACGAGCAGGTGCTTTCTTGGGTGGCGACCGAGTAACAGGTCAGGACATCCGCGATCAAAATGGTGAGCGCGACGCCCATCAACACGCGACTCGACTCACCCCCCCTCTAGTCACCGCAGCACTTTCGATCGCCAACGTAGTAAAGACTTCTTTGGGTCCCCTTGGGCTCGATAAGATGCTCGTCGACAATATTGGAGCAAGTACCTCATCCTGTCCCTTATGTCCGCACTATTCATCGTCAGGCAGGAAGTAACGATCTCCAACGATGGCGCCACCATTCTCTCCCTTTTGTCTGTGGAACATCCAGCAGGAAAGATCTTTGTCGATCTCGCACAAAAGCAGGACAAGGAGGTCGGCGATGGAACAACCTCCGTAGTGATCATTGCCGCCGAGCTGCTTCGTCGTGCCAATGAACTTGTCAAGGCAAAGATCCATCCCACGACTATCATCACGGGCTACAGACTCGCGTGTAGGGAAGCAGTGAGGTTTATGCAGGATAATCTTAGCATTAAAGTCGATGCCTTGGGGCGCGAGGCATTAATCAGCGCTGCCAAGACCAGTATGGCCAGTAAGATTATCGGCGAGTGCGTTGTCATATCTTGTGCTGGTCCGCACCAGGTCTGATCCGCTTCGAAGCGATGATGATCTCTTTGCTCCCATGGCAGTCGATGCAATGCTCGCCGTAAAGTCCATCAATCTTCGAGGAGACATCAAGTATCCGGTCAAAGCCGTGAACATATTGAAGGCACACGGCAAAAGCGCAAGGGAATCCTTGTCTGTTCAGGGTTATGCGCTAAATTGCACAGTCGCTAGTCAAGGTTTGATCTTTGGCCCCCTTTGGTTTACCCATTGGGTAACGGTTGTACCCAGCCATGAAAAAACGTATCACCAACGCAAAGATAGCTTGTATTGATATCAACCTTCAAAAGACACGGATGCAACTAGGTGTTCAAATCCTCGTGGATGACCCTGATCAATTAGAGCAGATCCGCAAACGGTATGTTTTGTGGATCTTTTGGGCTGAGTACCCTGTAATGGAATGACAGTGAAGCTGAAATAACTATCGAACGCATCCGCAAAATTCTTGCCGCTGGAGCTAATGTCGTTCTTACTACCAAAGGTATTGACGACCTATGTCTGAAGGAGTTCGTAGAAGCTGGGGCGATGGCCGTTCGTCGCTGCCGTAAAGAGGATCTCAGACGCATCGCAAAGGCTACAGGAGGAACCCTGATTTCGAGTCTCGCAGATCTAGAAGGAAACGAGGCCTACGAATCCAGCTACTTGGGTTCAGCGGATGAAGTCATACAGGAGCGCATCTCCGACGACGAGCTCATTCTCATCAAGGGCACAAAGATTGTCAACTCGGCATCCGTCGTCTTACGTGGTGCGAATGATTGTATGCTTGACGAGATGGAACGGGCGTTGCACGACACATTATCGATCATTAAGGGGACTCTTGAGAGCGGTTCGGTTGTTCCGGGTGGAGGTGCAGTCGAATCTGCACTCAGCATTTATCTGGAGAACTTTGCCACGACACTTGTCAGTTTTTCTCCTCGTTATCCCGAGGAATCCATGGGTTCCTGAATATGCTACAGGGCTCGAGAGAGCAGTTGGCTATTGCAGAGTTTGCTGCCGCCTTGTTGTCAATCCCAAAGCAGCTCGCCGTGAACGCAGCAAAAGACTCGACTGAGCTGGTCGCAAAGCTCCGTTCCTACCACAATGCGGCGCAAAGCGCGCCTACGGGCGATCCCAAAAAAGTACTTTTGCGATATGGACTTGACCTAGTGAATGGTGACGTGCGAGACAACGTTATGGCGGGCGTTTTGGAGCCTACATTGAGCAAAGTCAGGAGTTTAAAATCTGCATATGAGGCAGCCATTTCTCTGCTGCGGATTGACGATGCGATCCAGTGCATACCTGGTAAGGATTCGTGAGTCGCAAGCGTCCGTTCTTCTGACCATATTCCTGGTAGAACCGAAGCCGGAGGGGGACGGTCATGGACACTGATTGTGTGTAACGTAGAGTCGTTACGTTTTAATTACGCAGTGTGGTAGTCACGTGACGATGAAATGCATGAGTGTTGTTCTCAAAGTTGTAACACACGTCGACCCGGGTTTCGTTGTGAGTGGTCCGTTTCGAAATTCTCTTCTCCTTGACTCATCTTTTGCGTAGTATTCCACGACGAGTGTGTTCCTTCTCGAACGTTCATACTAGTTCCTGCAGGTATCTTTGGCCTTTGGGCTGATGCTATGCAACAGGAAGGCTTCAAAGCCATCGCCTCCTCGGCCGTATCCTCACCTCAGATCGGACAGCGTTTCCGGTCCCTGATATGGACATGTCTTGACTATGACCTCGTCCATTCCGCTGTGTTTTATGCCGAACGATATCACGTTATGGACGAACACGACCACGACGCACGGCATCTGTACGCGACCGCCCTCCTCCGTGCCCGACAGCCCCATTCTGCATTGTATGTAGTGAGTGGCACCGAACAGGAAAAGTGCAGTGGCTGTCTAGACGTTAAGGGGAAATGTTGCATGGCCCTTTCGCGTTACCGGCTGGCCCGCGAGGCCCTGGAAGCTACTCTGGATGATACAGACTATGTCCCATTGCGTGCGTATGGCATGGATGGTTCGTTTTTTTTCTTTGTTTCAATCCTCTGATCTGTTCCCTAGGGTCAATGGAGCCACGAACATCACGAGCCTTTCCTGAAGAGGCGGCTCTTCGCTGTAGAGCAGGAACAATGGCGTTGAAAGGCAATCTCTCCGAGAAAGCCACGACCAGCTTTCGCCATGCATTGGCACTGAATCCACTCCTTTGGGAAGCATTCGAGGGACTGTGTGCACTCGGTGCGTGGCTTACTGTAGCCTTTCAGATGGAGGATCAATCGTGCATCCAGGTACTGCACCTCAAGTCGACGAGATTTTTCCACCGCGGCCATTACCGACCAAACAAACACCTCCAGAGGAACCCACTTTCACCAAGGTGATGCCTGGAACGACTGCGACAGGTGTCGGATTCTTTACCCCAGATGTCACGGAAAACAATACTCATGTTCGGGGTCGGAAACATCCCCCTCAAGCATTTCGGATGGAGTTATCATATTTGCCACGCGAGCCGGTGTAGGTCTAATCGTTTGAGAAAGATGGCGTTTTTGATTCACTGTTCGATATCAGTGTTACCAACGAACCGTTGTTTCAAGCAGGTGGTCACTTACTTCAGCACATGGCACCGCGTGGCTTCCGCATGGAAGATGCACCAGCTGGTCCATCTCAACCTCCTGCTCGGCCCCTTTCGTCGGCGGACGAGACTGGACCAGTCCAGAAGCGTCTTCGCTCAACGACACGCCAGCGGAGCGTCGATTTGGCGAAGTCCAAGCCATCCAAGTTGGTAGTGGACGAACCCTTGAAAAAGGCACGCGCCCGCCCGGCCTTGAAATTTGCTAACATCTTCTCATCACCTGGTCGTCGTTCTCAGCCCATTCAGAACTTGAGGAACGTCGTTGGAGCCGGGAAACTTGAGCGACACCCTGGACACAATGGTATTGGTCCGCGGCGCAGTACGCGATTGTTGAGCGGTACTGTAAACAAACAAGCTGGAAAAGTCAGGTTCTCGCTATGTCATTACTTGAAGTCATGCTGATTTGTGCGCTTTTGCCGCAGCATCCACCACTGCGAGAACGTCGACGTCAAGTTGCGGCCTCGCGGTCACGTTCAATAGGATCTGATCTCGAAGAGGACACGGTTGCCATTGTAGACGTGGCGTCTTCTACTTCACCAGCATCAAACGCCCAATCGCCTCACTCCGATACTTCCCCAGCGCCCAGCCATTGGACCGCTGCGCACGAACGAGCTGCTCAAGAGGCCTATGAACAAGAGATGGCCGACTACTACATTTACGATCTCATGCGACGATTCGCGCGAGCTACCAGAGCCATGTCTGTCTATGATTGTTATTCTTGTCTAATGGAACTCGAACACATGCCTTCTGCACACCAGCAGTCATCGTGGGTATTGTCCATGGTTGGCCGGGCTCACTATGAACGATTGGAGTATGCTTCTGTACGTAATCTGGACACCGCGTTCTATTCCATGCGGTTCATTTCTTTCGTCCAACATTGTAACTTACGTGCGTTCCTAGGCTGAACGGGCTTTCAGGGCGGCTCGTGCGCTGGAGCCTTATCGAGTCTCCGATATGGAAGCGTACTCGACCCTCCTATGGCACCTGCAACAAAACGTGCAACTTTCATTTTTAGCACAGGAACTGATGAGCATCAATCCGCATTCGCCGCAGGCTTGGATTGCTGCTGGAAACTTGTTTTCGCTTCAAAAAGAGCGCTCGCAGGCCTTGACGTGTTTTCGGCGTGCAGCTGAGTTGGATCCAAGCTGTGCATACGCGTTCACACTGAGCGGGCATGAGTCGATCGATGAAGACATTGATAAGGCGATTTCGTTTTTCCAGACCGCATTGCGTGCCGACCAACGACATTATAATGCGTGGTAAGTGTGAACTAGCAGATACAAGATCCATTCACCTCGCTTGGGAGGCATGGTCGTGCTGATTACATCAATGATAGGTATGGGCTGGGGACTTGCTATCTGCGAACGAACAAAATCCGACTCGCGGAATATCATTACCGCAAGGCACTCGAGATACACCCCCAAAATGCAGTGCTTCTCGGATGCGTGGGGATGGTGAGTCAATTTCATCCCCGCTTGCTGATAAGGGAGTTGCTCGCTGCCGTTTGGTTGACATACTTATCACAGACCATGGAACGTCGCGGAGATAGGAACGCAGCTTACAGTCTATTTGACCAGGCTGTGCGACTGGCGCCGGACAATGCGCTGGTTCGATATCGACGTGCGAAAATGCTGATTTCATTGAAGCGATACAAGGTGGGGCCGAGACATGTTTATTGGATGACGAAATGCTTATCTGTAGTAACAGGAAGCGATTGAGGATTTGCAAAAGCTTCGCGATAGCTCGCCCGAGGAGTCGAACGTGGTATTCCAGCTGGCCAAAGTGTATCGGCTGGTGGGAGATGAAGCGAAATCCGCGCATTGGCTCGCGATTGCGCGTGACATGTCACCGAAAAGTGTCAACAAGCTGAAGAAGCTCATTGACACCGTCAAGGACGATGGGGACGAGGACCACATGGACGAGGGCTGA
>JBBPJV010000598.1:0-18569 GCA_038088915.1 Sutorius aff. eximius
GTAGTTCAAGACTAGGCGCTTCATATGCTGCTGTTCTTCTTTGTCCTGGAGTTGTGCCGAACGGGTATGTACCGCCAACGCAGACTCTGTAGGGATGGGAAGATATCGCGTCTGTCAAAGAGATCGGTTGAGGTCGCGCATAAATCTCTGACCGACGAACCTGTTGCTTGTTCCCCCTCTTCGTGATCACGGTAAAGTTCATCACCGGTTCGCCATTAATTGTGTTGCCTTCGCCATCAGCATCGCCCTCGGTATCATCGGCGCGTCTCCTTCGAGTACCAGGAGCTAGTACAGCAGAGTCCCACCAAGCTGCCTTCTTGTCAATCTTTCTTGACTCAGCAGACGAATCTGTGATGATCTTCGCCAGTTCTTTTGCAAACTCTGCATCAGCTTCTTCTGAGGGACCAAAGTATTCCTGAGCAGAGAGCACTACGACGGGTTCGGGTGACGGGGCGCGCTCTTCAGCCTGCGTAAGGTATCTCTGTAACTCTCTTTGTGGAGACTCGCAAAACAATGCTTACTGCAGACTCCTGCCCAGCTGTATCGTCATCGTCATCGTCATCTTCTCGAGGCCGCTCTCCATCGTCCTCACTATCTTCACCGCTATCGTCTTCGGTTGTTACTGCGATGCGTGTTAAGCTCAGAAAGGAAAGATTGCAGACCACTCACATCCGGCATTTTGCATGACGGCATTAAACATTTCGTCGACTGCGGCGGCGGCTTCCTCGACAGATTTCGGCATCGCTAATTTCGGTCGGATAGCCTGCGCGCCGATGAGTTCATGTTCACAGAATACAAAATTGCCTTACGTCAAGGGAATCCGACAGCATGAAATCGGTATCCATAGGCAGCTCTTCTTTACACAATACATAATACTGAGCCTGATGTCAGTCTACTGCGGGTTGAACAGCGGAGGTTTTTTTACCTGGAAGAAGACCAGAAAATTATCAAGCTTTCTTTTCTGACTGCCCCTGTCGAAGCACATGCCAACGGTGTCTAGCATCGCGCAAACTAAGCGAACCCTGAAAAAGTCATCTGGCATGTCAAGTGGGCAGGGCTGACGCGGCAACGGCTGGCCGTCAGCTAAGACGAAGTGTAAGTGTGAAGGATGCAATGCAAGTAGGAACGAGACTTACGATGTCCGAACGTTACAAGTGACCATAAGACGTCGAACACTAGGCTAGAACCGATCAGGCGATAGATGTACAATTCTCCAAGGTACTTCATCGTTGCTATTCGTTGCTGGTTCGTGTTGTATACATTCTGCTCTAGGCCCCGACGTATGTCTTCGAGCACTTGATCCACAACTGATATGGCGAATGTAGGATGATAGCGTTGTAGATCGTATGTCAACATTGCGAGCAAACTGATGTTGCCGTATTTGATTCTCCAGGGTTTCGTGAAAATCCTGTGCAAGGAGCGCTGCGCGACGGGATCGTCCCAATCCAATTTCCGAATCAGCTTCAGCACCTTGTCGATAGTTTTCTTGGAAAGGACGTCGAATACAAGGTGGCGAATGAAAAGCTCAATCGGGGTTCGTTCTTTCTCAACACGCGGGGCACGTTCTGGAGGATTGCACTAAATAAGTCCTCAGTGTCCAATCTTAAACTGTGGGTAATAGTTCAAACCTGATAGTAAGCATTCTCGAGCAGGAGGATCTGCCTTTGATCAAAATGTTGCATACTTTGCTTGCGTTTCATGAGTTCAAGCTAGATAACAATAAGCCGTTGATAGAGTTGCCAAACGCAATGAAAATCGTACCATAGTGCTGAACCTTTCTCTGGTATCCTCACTCCGTAAAAGAAACCGCCCGCATCCTTCAAGCAAAAGGGCCATGTTTTCTACGTTCGCTCCCGAGAAGTCATCGAGACAGACTTTGAACATATGCAATATCAGGTGGGAAGGTACGATGTAGAATTTTGTCAAGTTCGACAGGAAGACAATGTTCTATTTGGGTTAGGGTTAAGCAATGCATTATCACCAAAGAGAGCAGCATACCTTGATTCGTGTCTCGGCGAGCTCTTTAACGACATTCTTCTTCCTCTGTAGATACCGGAACTCCTCATCCAGCTTGGTTAATTGGTCAATTTGCATTCGATATATGACTTGAATGGGACGACTCACAGAAGCGACTAATTCCGATCCTATGTCTGGCATGTACTTACTCAAGGTAGCGACCAATCTGGAGTAGTGAGGCAGGAGGTCGGTCCTATTCTTCGGAACGGTGGTCAAGAACTAGACTAACCTTATTAAACTGTCCAAGGAAAGTTCCGTGAAATGAAACCCACTTTGATAAGCCTCTTTCTGGCCGCCTTGGAATTAAGGAACGCAAAGTCCACGGCGACTTGATCAATCATTGCCCGATTAGTGGCGTCTGGGAGACGAGCCAGGAGGGCGGTAAGAAGCTGCGAGGGACCTGGCGGTGCCAGTTGAGGCGATAAAGAGGGAGTCGAAGGTCTGGGAGATGCCGGTGTAGGTGTGACCGCGCTGAAAATTTAGTGTGTTTCAGTAAGATGGTGCCAACGAAGATCCGCGAAAGTTCAACTCAGCTTACCCGTCTTCGTCACTTGGGCTGTCCGCTCTCTCCCCGGGATGATAACTTCCGTTGGTATGTGCGTCCCCATTGGCTTTCAGTCCTTCAAGCTCCTGCTCCAGTTTCTTTGCCTCCGCCTCCGCCTCCGCCTTCTCTTTCTCAGCTTTCTCTCTCTCTTCATCGGCTGCCTTGTCAGTTCCTTCCTCTGGTTCAATACCAAGAACGCTCTTCGGAACAAAATCCTTCAGGTCCTGAATGTCCTCAAAGAACTTTCGCTCTTCCTCATCTTCCCATTTGCCACCAGACGCAAGCGAAGTGTCCTCCGATTCGTCCGCGAGTATTCCACCAGAGTTAGACCCAATCTGGATCGAGTCCGACTTCTGGGAAGCGGTTGGGAGCACAGGGAGAGGAAGATAGAGTAACTCAGAGAGGCTGTAATCTTGCTTTCAATGGTGTGCGTCGCGTGAGTATTTGTACATACTTTTGGCAGCTTGCAAGGAGCTTTTCGTATCCCTTCGTCATTTTCTCGTATGCTTGCTGCCTGTCTTCAAATATTTCACCGGAACGAATATATGCTTCATGGTTACGGCGGTCTTGCTCTTGAAGGCGCTATGTATCTCGAGTTAAAGCGCGGATAACCCGGGATTATAATGCACCCGCATACTTTGTGTTCCATGACTAGCTTTTTGGCCACGTTGTCAAAGTAGCCTTCGCACATGCGCTTGAACCGATCGCGTATGTCCTGTTCTACAAGTTCTTCGTCTTCGTCGAAGAGAGGTGGAAAAGCCCCTTGAGTTTCGCTAGTCGTGATGGAAGATAGAGTGCCAGGCTGTGAGTCACTAGGAATCTGCTTGCTTTGTGCGGGTACCAATCCGAGATACGGACGGGCATATGATCTGAGGAACGTCGAAAGCAGCGGCAGAGAAGATAATGTAGGATCATTCGATAGCTAGATTGGATGTCAGCCTAGACCCGTGCGGCGGAGCAGGGTGTAATGTACCAATTCTCTCATGGCCTTCATTATCCACTCGCCACCGCTCTTTGTCGGAGAATCTCTGATGATACCCACGAGAGCAAGCTCAGAGCACACCCGAAGGACGGGACGTTGGCGGGTGATCCTTGCGGCGTCTTCCTTCTCACGTTGGTCAAGAGGAAGCGCAGAAAGTGTTGCCCTGGATGGAGCAGCGATCGCAGAAGCTAACATGTCAACAAGAGCGGGGGAGAACGACGTCGGGAACCGTCTATGAAGGGTGCATATGACCTAGATGCATATGAGTACCATGCTGCACACCCAGAGTCTGGATCTCTCACCTCCACCGCGGCCCAGATGTCTTTCTCTGTCTTGCATCGGGCAATACCATCGAGCGTAGCGCCGGCTATCTCGTCGACATATTTCTCGAGCGAGAGCGAGTCGATGTCCTTGATGATCTGGTCCCGGTTATCTGCACCGATTGATTGACGCATACGCTTGATGAGCGCAGTGTGGCGCTTGAGTGATGAGTCGAGTTTCGAGGACTCTGCTGTGGGGGTGAGACATATTGGTGCCGTTTCAGAGCCGTGACAGACCTGGGGTGTCGAGGGAGAAGTTCAACGTCTTGAGCTTCACACGCCGTGCAGCGCGAGCTTTCTCATCCTCCAGCTTGGACAAGGACGGCGCGTCCATCTTGAATTTCAATGGAGCGTTGAGAACGACTGACGATGGTGTGCAAAGCGAGCTTGTCGTTGTGGGGCGTGAGGTCGGTGATGCCGCGGCGGCCGCAAACTCGATAGTAGTCACTCTGTATAAATTGCCTTTTTAGGACAATCTACACTTCAAGCTGCCTTCATCGTCAAACCTGAGCTTCGCATTCTCACCCGCGACCTTATACAAATCCAAGGGGGCCCCTTTCTGTTCCGTTTGCCATGGGAGGGCCACATTCCTGCTCGATGAAGGTCGCCCTCTGCACTTTCAGACGATGTTGACGGTTTCAAAAAGGGTTGAAGGCCCAGGACGCACTGGCACTGAGCATCATCCGTCATGCAGACACCACCCTGCAAATGCTAATCCCCGCGAGGGTCAAACGCCTCACGCTCCGAGCACATCGTTGGTTTGTGTCGGAGTCGATGTTTGTTTCATCTCCGAATGTTTTTCTCCAAGAAAGCGAAGGTTTACGGTTCCGCGGATCATGCGCGGATCAGGTGAAGCGAACCTTATTCCACGTCTGGTTAAGCGAGGAGGGGTAGTCGCAAATGCATTCTCTAATCTCTCAAGGTACGTGTTACACTACTCGACATAAGTGAACAAAGGAAAACGGCATCAAGCCAGAAGAAAATAACATCGAGGCATGCGCGAGATGATAGAAGAGACAAAGCATCGAGTACAGTCGGTGTGTTAGTGGTTAAAATATAAGATAAAGTACGTATACAACCAGACAAAGTATCAGATGAAGCAGGGCGGAATCGGGTAAAGGCAACCTGATGGTATAACCAGCACTGATCGGGGCTAGAATCTACATGCAAGGTGCAAAAGAGGCTGGCGGGTTGTCGCTACGCATGGCCGTCATTCGTGGAATAATGAGGTTTTCGTTGTCGCTCATCGCCTTGTGATGTTGCGGATGAACGGTTCGTCCGTTGATGAGAACCCGTGGCATTCAAGAATGTCTTAGGGTATCCCGTTCCGCTATTAATCCCCGGCACAAATAATGCCCCGCGATTGTAGGAACTCCGTTCCTTTCTCCGCATGTGCGTGGGCTTTGGGAATTCCTCTGGGAGCCCTTGTTTCGGACCTGGATCGGAGTAGAATATCTTTGGACGCCACTCCTCGCGCTCGTCCATGATGCATGAATTCTTGAATTTTTCGACAAGCGCTTCTTTTCCCCTATCCATGTCATATTCGCTTCAGTGACGTCTGATAATTCAGTGCGGAAAGACCTACTGATAGTTTGCATAACTCATTTGTAACACTTTCTCACTGGAGTACATGTTCCTGTGAAACGGCATCACGGTCCGCTCAATGATGGCAATGTTTGCGGCTTACCATTTTTCTCCCAACGTCATCTTCGCAAACCGCAAGAGATCCTCTACGCCAATGAAGTTGACGAATGCATATCCGACGTTGCATCCTGCGAGGCAGAAAATGTCAATTCCGGGAAAGCCATCTAACGTCGTGGGTTTCGCACCGTTCTGGAAGTCCATTCGGAGGTAGAGGAAATCGATACGCCGAGGACAGATTTTGTTGATGTACGCAACCAGTTCTCTGTCGGTCATTTTATTCGGAATGTTCTTAATCATGACAGTGGTTCGCGTGTCAAGGCCCTGTTCGATCTTGCGAATGTCAAGTTGATTGTTTTCTGGAGGGGGCCGCGGAGAAGCCGGATACGTCGTGGGATATACGCGGCTGGTCGTCGTGCCGTATGGATGATGGACTAGAGGCGAAGAAGGATGTTGTGGATAAGGATAGTGGAGAGCCTGGGAAGGAGCTCCGTGATAGTACCCCGAGGAGGGTGGAAACGCAGACCATTGCTCTGGTAGGATGCCTGGGGCACCCCATGCGACCCAAGTGCCTGTGGATGCATCCCAGTATACGGAGGGACACATGGGCATAGGTGATTGTGAAGAGATTGGGTATTGCAAGCCGTGGGCAAGGGACGAAGAGACCCAAGGAGCTTGCACAGTGGTTTCTCCCAGGTATCGGTCGTTATGAGCGAAATAGTCGTGCACAAAGTGTGGCTGAGCTCCGGGATAGGGTGGGGGGCACGGGTCGGTCGCGCCACCGGCCATTTGGCCAACCTCAAAAGGAAAAATCTGTGAGCGATCGTATACAACAGAGCTCATGCTGGCAGTTGGCATGTAATCTATATCAGCCAACCTGTGATGTGTGCGCGAACGAACAGCGTCAAAAAAGAGATTGTTCGATCCGCGTCTACCGAGCTGATCAAGGATGAAAGGGCCAACGCGCTCGCGAGGGTGGTCAATGGAGGATGCTTCGTCCGTGGTAGCCTCGATGCTCTCCACAGGATAACGAGAGGTCGGTTTCTGGCGATCGGGAATGGACGACTTGCGACTGCTTACAGCTGACCCTGCATCCAGATTGGCGGCGTTGGCTCCTTCGTGTTCGCGAGACCCGGGATAGTCGCAGGCCCCTGCGTCATTCAAAAGAGGGAAGGGAACGCCGCTCGAGGGGGGGACCGTCTGCGACTGTGATAAGTACGTGGAAGCCGTGGGCGTCTTCGGCTCCGCGGCATGGCCACCTCCGACATGACCTTCTAGGCCTGTCAAATCTTCTTTTTCTAGATCCCGTGGACCACCACATCCACCACGTAAGACATCCCGTTGAATGAGCCGGAGTTTCATGTTCTCAACCACCCGCCCATCCAGACTTTCCCATGCCACATCCCCTGCACGAACGTCGTAATACTCGACCATAAAAAGCTGGTGAGTGCACAAAATAGTTAAGATGCGAGTCAATAGGAAGAAAGACAAAATAGAAACTGCCCGTGGCTAAGAAAATAGCTGAATGGTATCGGAATCCGAGCTCCGTACGCAAGTCAAGATGTCCCGAACCAAAACATACCTGATTGCATTCCTCCTCATCCTCCTCCAGGAGGCGAAAAGACTTGAGTTCTCCATACTTTCCCAGCTCGCTCTTGAGTTTAACAGGCGCGAAGAATCGGACTCTACTCCAATCGGAATAGTCGTGTTCACGTTCTGCCATCATTCCACCTACTGACACGCAGAATGCGCCTTCTGTACATGTCATGGCGGCTGACGCTGACTGACCAAGAAGCTGGAGTGGTTGAGAGCGCTGCGGTTACACATACCGAGACGGACCTACCTGCAGGAAATGGTCTGGAGCTACGAACAAGCAGGTCAATGCCTCCTCCCATGAGGTGCCGAGTGTTGCCTCATACGAGGCCCTCTGTTTGTCACCCACATCGGGACCATAATGTAGGTGTGAGCCACTACCCTCTATAAGGCGCTTAACTCTCTCCGCGTCACGTATGTCGTAGAACGCGAGAATAATAGCGCGTTTTTCCTGGAAACGATAATAAATCGTCTGGATGACGTTCTCTGTATTCGAGACGCTCTGCGAGCTTGGCTGCGTGTGGGACGAGTCCGGGGGAAGTGTTGCCAGTGAGTGGAAATACGGACCGATTACGTCCTCGGAGAGGTCGTTTGGGACGTTTCCGATCTGAAAAATTCGCCTTTAGCTTCGCCTCACACGACATAGCAAGGGATTTACAATTAAAAAACGGCTTGCGGCGGAATCACTGGGGTGAAGATTTTGAGGGGGGGAGACAGATTGCTCGTCGCTAGGCGCGCTCAGGTCTCTTGAATCTGGATCGGTACCGTCGCTTCTGAGCGACGAGGAAGGGGTGAGAGGCGGCGTTAGATAGTGCTGGTTCTTGGATTGCTGACGGGAGCGTTTTGCTGGGTGAGGGTCGCCATCTTTTATCGAGATGTTGGATGATAGCTTCCCAGAGCTGAGAGGCGGAATCTGGGAGGTGGATTTGTGTGGATTTGGTTGTGGAGGCGTCAGCTGAGGGTCGGAGGAAGTATTGCGCGCGCTGTCGCGTGGATGCGGCGGTAAGAGAGACCCGAAAACATACGACAACATATTCAAACGCACCGCAAGTTTGGGAGGGATGGAGAAGGTTGAAGGCGTGGAGGGCGGTTGTTACCCCCCGCCACAAGGCGTAGCGAAGCAGACATGGTGGGGGAAGGGGTTGAAGCTCGAAAAGGTGTCTGCACACGCGAACGATGCTTTAAGAAGAAGAAAGGAGAAGCCTGGTGATAGAAAAGGAATAATCTGGGAATTGGACAGGCAGAACGCGCGATTAATTTGATGGACTGAGTTGACGTACAGAGAAGCGATTCTGCAAGAAGAAAGTAGGATCTCGCGTACCTCCGCGCATGCACGCGGGACGGAAAGTATGGAAGGGGGAAGTAGGAAACCAGAGTCAGCAGACCAGTGACATGGGTACTGCACTTGAAGGCGATGCAGGGGGCACGAAACGGAGCAGGTACGGGAGAAGAACTGGGATACAAGTACACAGGGAGACTTCCAAACCGCTTGGGGAAGAAGGGGACGGATGCGAGCACATCATACGAGTAGCAACTGCCGTGTACCGGGTGGTTCTACGGCACTTTCTGGTTAGATCAACAGTCTTACCAGAAGCTGATCGGGCCAAGAAACACACGCGGACACGAAAAAGACGATGGGTGGTGACGCAAGGGTAGAAGGACCGGGTTGGCATACAACGGACTATTGAAGTACCCTTGATCACCATCGATAACCTGCCGTCCAAGGCTGGCGCTGACCGGAGACCGGGCTCGTGTGGTTGCGAGCCCCCATGCCCAGTTGCAGAAAGACATTCGAGGGCATTCGATCAACGGGTCGGTTATGGCTGCGATAAATAAGCGTCAAGCAGTCAAAGCAATAGCTCCATGCAACGCGTTGATTGCTGCTCGCCCACAGAAATGATCCTAGCCAGCAGAAATGGCCAGAATTCTCAGTGCAATCCTCCTCAGGTACGTATCCGTGGGTATCGCACCAAATCTTATGACGCGATATGTGACTGGATTTCTCTATATCAATTTCATTTATCACTGGAGAAGTAGCGATTGGTTACAAATCGCCCACCTTACGCAAGCACAGAACCATCCATCGTGGTACTTCCGGGAATTTGGGTCACGTCAAGTTTGGTTGCCAAAAGGGTTAGGAAATCGGATAGTCGAGTCTTGCCAGCGACTGCAAATTGGGTAATGATCTGTATCGCGGGACGTTCTATTTTACGTCGGATGGTCAACTTGGGAGTGGTCGTCATGAAAAAGATCGTTTTCTCCGAGGTTATGGCGCATACCAACGCATCGTGTATGGGGGGATCTCATCGAATACGATTTTCTCGATTCCGAGAACATGCGGGCCGCAATCATCTAGTAGTCAAGAGGAGGACTTACTGAAAAGTCACCCGCGAACCGGACACGACACGTGCTTGGCTACAAAGCTTCTCGGGGAAATTGGCCAACCGCGCCTCGACGACATCGAGAGTCTCGGAAATTAAAAAACAATCCGCCGATGCTACGTAGTAGTTCGGTGTCGTAGGGTCTGTTATGATTGCAAGTCAGTGCTTGGCTCCAAGCGCTGAACCAATCTGGCTGGCGGGCTTGATGGTCAAAATCAAAACATGACTGATTTCCTTCTAGTCTGCCGAAAATCTATCCGCCGTACGCGTCACGGGGCCCCGCTTGTTGCTTAGTAATCTACGGCGTTGTGGTAGGAACGTTCACACACACAAAGTACTTTGGGTGGCAACAAGTGGGAAGGCCAAAAGATCGACAATGCCATTTTACCAGATGTTGTGTATATCTGCACACTTCAGGGAATACGTATGTGCTTCATGTTTTCCAATGTGATACTTTGACTAACCAGATGGTCTAGAGACACATCAAAGACCTAGTAACAATGTCAGCGCGCCATGTGATGGACCAGGGTGGAGTCGTTCGGAATATTGAGTACTGGGGAACTCAGACACTACCTCAAGTAATGAGAAGACATAAAAAAAGCCAAACGATTGGAGAGTGAGTTTGGACTTCGTATCTCGTTTCTCTAACTAACTGGAATCCGTCAGCTATTGGACCATGTACTTTGACACGTCACCTCGCACCCTCAACTCGTTGGCTCTCAAGCTACGACAAGACCCCCGTGTCATACGCTGGACGATGCTCAAGCAAGGCGAAAAAATCCAAGATATAGTCTTGCCTAGAGAGAAGACCGTGATGAGGATGGACTACCTAAAGCCACTAAGCGGGACCTCGTGGTCTGACACTGGTTCTTTCTGATATACTTTCCGTTCTCATAATCCATGCGCTCCCTATGTAAGTATTACATTCATTTAACGTCTTCCAGCTGCTCGTAGCAGCACAGGCCGTCTCGTATTACAGTATCCGACGTTTCGTTATACCTTAGGTCCAGAAAAGCCCTGGACACAACTGGTATTTCCACTAGAACAAGTCATGGCGAGTTCAACAAGGTCAGCTATGGTATTTGCGTTATTTCTTCGACAGCACAAAGGATTTCGCACCGTCGAATGAATGATTTTCCACTTCGCACAATTCATCCATCGCTATTTCTCTGAATCTTTATTCTCTAGCTCCCATGATCGATGGAAATCTTCTTGGCGCTACATTTCCCCTTGTCACTGTGTTCGTCGGAGGTGATATACAACCTTGATCCGGCTTGAATTGCACCACGCAACTTCTGGACCTTAGAAGTCTGAATAGAGACCTCGGCTCGCTTCGTCAGTGGATTTGTCCGGAACCGTTCGTATCATGGGGCGACAATTTGTCCTTTTTTGAGGTGTAATCGATTAATCGGCTCAAAGGTGAAAATCTGAAACGTTGATTATTATCGTAATGCCGTGATCTGGAGAGCTTACTGCCAATCAGGCAGCGTAGATATGGTTCTACTGGAATAACACAAGTTATGACACTCAGTACAGAACACCACTCGACGCGGAATCTGGCCAATGCAAGTGTTTCCCAGCAGTTGCACGCTTGAGGAATCTAGGCCACAATCTGCGATTTCACCCAATCAACCGCTTCGTGTAAATTCGAGACAACTCTAACATTTCGAATATCTTCATCCGCGTTCTTGTTTTCCCGACCACCATCAAGACCGGGTCGTCTAATCAGCAGTGCATGCATCCCGGCAGCCCGTGCCCCATGAAAGTCACTGGAATCGACGGTTACCATGAAAACAGGAAGGCGACCCATGAAGGCTTACCATTCCAGCTCATCTCCAACATGTACACCCTGATCGAGATGCGTCGTGCTGCCGAGAGATTGTTTGACTGCACGTCGGAAGATCTCTGCATCGGGTTTCTCGATCCCCTCCTCCCCACTTAGAACCAGAGGGTGCAGAAACGGGGATATCCCGAGGTCTGCAAGAACGAGGCCTGTGGCATAACATCAACGAGGCTGACTGTGCAGACATACCAAATATACTTGAACATACGCATTCTTGCGTCTGAATTGCTGATTAGTGCTGTGCGAACACCCATTTCTTGCAGCCGACGCACTGAGGCTATGTATCAGAGATGGCCCACAACGCGATGGGCTCACAACATACGTACGGAAAGTGTATCATCGAAGAGCTTGTATCCTTCACTAGAGCTGAAGCGGCTCATGAGTCGAGGGACGATTTTGTCTAGGGATGCTTCCACTGCTGCATGCATACTATCAGGCCCCATGTGTTTCCGGTGTGGAAGCGAGATGGCCGCACCTTGCGGGTCAGCGCCTGCACCGATGGCTGTCCTCTTAATGACCTCAGACCACCATCCATGGGCACCGAACCGGCTGTTGTAGGCGGGCTTGTCCTTTTGTACCTGACTCAGGCCTCGCAGCAGGTGGGTGAGACGTAAGCGACAGGACGGGCTGACATACTGGCTTTGAAGGAGCGCTCGAGGGCAGTTGGGTTCAGAACACCGAAGAAGGGCGCGAAGACCTCCGAATATTGGACGTAGATCGGCCTTCTGGGTGCAATGAGGGTATGGAGAGCGTCAAAGGTGACGAGTCTGATCATTCTAAAGAGAAAGTTGTGTACATAAATAAAAAGGTGTGGCTGAACACTTGCTGTGGGCCCTGCGTTCGCAAGACTTTGTCTCGTCTCGTCTCTCCTCGTCTGGTTTTTCTTTTTTTCTCCTTTTTTTCGACGACCCGCGTGTCTAGTACAGACGTGCTCGAACCGAGTCCGTTGGGCCGCCGCGGTTCCACTCTCACACAAGCACACGCCGCAGGCGTCAATCCCGAACCTCGTCCCTCCTCGTCCCTCCTCGTTCCTCTTTCTCTCTACGTTCACTATGTCTAATAATCCTGTCCTCGATTCACAATCACTTCGTCGCACCCAGTCAACTGGGGACCTTCCACAACCTACAAGAGCTCGGATATCTGCGTCCCATCGCCGCTCCGTACAACGTGGCCTCGAAACCGTGCCTCCCTCTCCCATAAACAATGCTGAACCTGCAGAGTAAATCGGATTTTAAATCCATTTCTGTTGATTACTGATGCCTCGAAAGACCCACTTCATGGCTGAGGCAGGCCATTCAAACGCCAAGCGGAACCCATCTTGCGCCAGCAGCCCCCCAAGCTGGCCAGTCGCCTTCGAGGTCGCTCTTGCAGAAGCTGAAAGAGTTGTTGGGCATGGGACCAGACGCATCTAGGACCAGAAAGGCGTTGGTGTCACTAGTGGGAACACTGGTTTATAACTTCTTTCAGGTCGGCTTCCCTTCGTCTCAAAGTACCAATCTTAACCGGTGGATGGTTAGGCCGCCATTGTTATAACACTCCTCAGCGCCGCTTCGGTGATCAAAAGTCCACAGGATTCTACGATCGATCAAATCCATGCCTGTGAACGCCCTCTGGTCGCTTGGAATAGTATTTGGCTGGTGCGGCTTGCATTGTCGTCCGGGTTGACATATTGGAACTACCTCCGCATACGGACAGCGTGAGCTAATCTTGTTACATTACGTGTTGTGTTTTCTCATCAACCCCTAGGGATAACACCCCGAGAGAAGACTCCGAGTCAACGACGCAGCCAGGCGAGACCCAGTCCACGCGCCCTGCAGACTTGCGACCTCGAAGGCAACAAGACAGAGGGGCGCCTACGGCCAACAACTCGGAAGACCCCCCAGTACCCTACAACCATATCTATGCGCGGTTTGTCAATTGAAACTTGGTCTGTAGCCGAAACTAATCTAGTACAAGGTTGTCCCTCTTTTTGTCCATGTTCACTTTAACATGGTTCTTGACCGCACACATCCTCGAATATACTTCAGTAAACACATGCCGACTTTCTGCCCCTCTTGTCTGGTGGCTTACTTTTGGGATTCTGTGTACCATGTACTTGCTTGTCTTGGAAGTCGTTCTCTTCGGTTTTCTTGTATTCATGGTTTTGCCATTCATCATGGTCAGTTCCGCGACCATTTCTGCTCTGCGTGAAGCTGAGGATATCCTCTTGAAGCTCTTCTACAGCATCATATTACTTTGCTTGGGCCGTCATCCACTACAAAATCCGCATTACATCAAGCCTGATATCGGGAAACTGCCAAAGTCGCTCGTCGATCGCATTCCCCTTGTTATCTATATCCCCCCACCTCCCGACGGCACTTCAGCACCCATTTCCCTACCGAAACCTATTCACAGCTATCCTCCCAAGCCCTCCGAACCGGTTTCGCGAAAGCGATTTGCATTTTTCCGTAGAAAAATGCTGAAGGACGATGTGACGGATGCCAACGTTAAGGATCGAAACGACAGGGTGTCAACGCCGGATATAAAGCAAGAACCCGAGACTTGGGAGGATAACTGGGAACAGTGTGAATATCCCTTTGTCAGGCTAGAAGGCAATCGTGCCGCGTGTGCAATCTGCCTGATGGATTTCGAAGAACCAAGGAGACTTTCTGGAGTTCCTAAACAAGATTCGGATGATTCGGATGATGATGATGATATACCGGGTACCCCTCCACCGCCCCGTGAGGTGGTGATTCCAGTCGAAAACATTACGGAAGAAGATCGGGACGGGTTGCCTCGGCTCGAGGATGCGGGCGAAGGACCCCAACCATTACGATTGTTGGCTTGTGGTCATGTCTTCCATGTAAGCATCCTGGTGTATTATGTATGGTATCCGTTTCTGAATCGTTGAACAGAAAACTTGCATTGACCCCTGGCTAACTGATGTTTCGGGCCGATGTCCGGTTTGTCAATCCCGGGTTGAAATTGACGAAGAACCGCCAAAGAAATCTAGACGGGGACGACGCCAATGAATTGGTAACACCCTTTACATTCGCTGGCAGTGGGAAGACATGGTATTCCAGGTAGCAACTCTTGATGTATAATATTGGACCAAAGTACTCATACGGCACCATTCACCTTCCTTTGGACACATAATAATTCCTGCGAGATGGGATAAGTGTGGTGACACCACCGTTAACAATTTAATAGGATCCATTATCGATAACCTTGATCAAACTTCTGAACTACATAGAGCCCCTTACTGAAATCCTCGCTTAATAAGTCGGTCTCACTTGCAATCATTGAGTCTGCGGGTCTGCTCCGTACCGCCAGGTCGTTCGGAATGACGCCGCTAGAAAATCCCGCGCAACAGGCCGAACCAGAAAGTGGCTATACCCCATCGGAAGAGAATGTATAATGATATTCTTTTTTGCTTTTTCGGTGTCGCGCTGATCGGGTCACTGCGCAGGACCAGCCCTTCTCCCATGGACTCTTTGACATGGACAAGGGCACTATTGCGGTGAGACGACTCTGGCTCAAGATCAGTCTTGCAGCCGTCGTACTCCTAATATTCATCATATTTGCCGTCTTGTCTATTTACTGGGCAGCTCTCGGCAGGTCTTCCGGGAATGTTCATAACTTATCTGGGTATGTCGTAGTACGTACTTCCAAACTTGGGGTTCGATGTGTTTGCCGACAAGTCTGCCACAGGATTTTGACGGGGGACAGATTGGCCAGGCGGTGACACAGGCATTCTCGATGTTACACGGCAACCAACAGCTATCGTGGCTCGTGCAAAACGCATCAGATTTTCCAAACGGACCATCAGACGTCCGGACGGCCGTTCTTGATCACCGTTGCTGGGTGGCCGTAACTGGTGCCTGTCCTCGTGCTCGGAACTTTGGAGTTGTCTGACTGATCACTCTTAGTCAACCCTGGTGCAACTTCCAGCTTGTTCACGGCAATAAACACCACCGATGCAACGTATAATACTTCTCAGGCGGTTAGCGCATACCTGACGGACGCAAGGAACGAAGCCGCGTAGTGAGCATTCACACCTTGACGTTAAGGTAACGCATAGTGACGCCCTCCCAGTCGCACCATCATTTCTCCGATGGTAAGAGTCTTCTTTCACGCCTCGGATGTTCGGTGACACATAATGGCTTATAGGTACATGCGACCCTCACGAACATCACGCAGACGTTCAGTGTAACCTTTGCAACGCAATTAGCGTCACGTCAGAACCTTCCTGTGTTGATGAGCACTGCACCGTCCCTAGTGACATTGCCTGTCAACTACGTACTGTACGACCTCAGGCCATTCGATGTTCCTGTGTACGTCCTCGTCGCATGCGAGATAAGCGTAACTAATTCTCTCTAGGGCATCCGCTGTCGACTTTGTTGGGCTTATATATCTCATGATTCTTGCGGTAGGCATGTTCTATCACGCTATCATCCTTGCTGACCTGGTTTTCGTACAGTTCATATTGACAGGAAGTCTAGTTCAACGAGTTGTCACCCGCGCGAATTTGATTTCACTCTTACAGAACCACCTTTTGGCTGCGGATGCCCAAAGCGGTCTTGGTAGACGTTTGACACTGGGGTCATTGGTCTTGATGCGCTTGTTGTGGCCGTTTATCTTGTACTTCTTCATCTCGGTGAGCAAGATCTTACATAACTTTTCTGAACTCATATTGTTGCAGCTCATGTACTGTTTATTGAGTCTAGCGTTCGGTGTTCCATTTGGACGATAGTGAGTCAGTTTTACCGCGCTTCAGAACGTGTTCTGACGGTCACGTAGTTATAGTGCCGGCTTCGTTATTTATTGGATGATGTCCTGGGTGGCGATGGCTGCGCTGCGCGTTTCTTTCGGTTTACCAGGTAGTTGTCATTCTCATGAATAAACAGGGGACTCGCGTTAGAATCCATGATCACCCTATTGACGATCAGATTCGTCCCAATTTTCCTTGTCCTGTGGATTATCGGTAAGTCATTTTGAACACCGACCAGTGACTCATAGGCACCACGTTCTGTAGTCAACGTTTCCGTGTCGTACTACCCCATCGAAATGCTTCCGATCATATTTCGATATGGGTATGCCATGCCGTTTTACAACGTTTCCAATACCGTCCGTACGGTGGTCTTTAATACAAAAAATCAAAGTATGCCAGGCAACCAGGGAACAGGAATTGTCCTGACATGGTGTTTACAGTTGGACTCAACTTTGGTGTCCAGTTTGGGTGGATCGCAGTTTCGTGTATTACTCTGCCGTTCTTCCAGTGGCTTGTTCGACACAGACAAGTTCAAGTTTGGCGTCAGTCGCAAGTCAAGGGGGAGTAAGGGAAGATGAAATGAAGAAAAAGAAAGGCATGGTTTGTTCTGGAGCCCACCTACGACCAGATATTGTACTGATGACAGCAGTTTAATCCTACACACGTTTTCTCTGGTTGTTATGAATATATTCCTACCAATCTATTTGCCTGGAGCCATCCCGTGGTGTGATCTTACTAACAGCTGATGCCAATACCAGTTATCCATTAATCGTGATCGAGATTGTGTATGCGTGAAACGGTGAAAGACAGGAATGAATGGGGATGGCGGGTGATATATCTAGCAATGGTTGGGAATATGTCGTAAACTATGGTAAAAAGTCCTCAACGTGCTTATCTCGATCCTGGTCCCGGAGTACTCGACTCGACTCCGGGTTTTGTGGTTCCAACCGGTGCATCCTCTTGAGCAACACGCGTTTCTGCCTCTATTCGTTCACGTGCACGAACCACCTTCGATTGTAGATAGTGTGAATGTGCGGGTGGCGGTGGTGGTCTACCAGATCGTTGACCGGATGCCAGTGGCTCTGCCGGAGGTCGAGGGGAATTTACCTTGAACAAATGCTCGCAATTCTAAGCAAGCGCACGGTTAGCTGCGTCCACATGACTGAAGATCCACTTGCCTTCATCACATTCTCCATAACCTCCCCACGCTTCACATTCAGAATGAGATGTGCCTCATCCAACGTCATACGATGTTCCCGCGTCAACTTGTCGGTTACCGAACCGGAAGTCGCATTGCGCACACCCCCGACATCGGAGCTGAGTGCCTCTGGACGGTGTTTGGCATCTGAGAGAGAAAGTGCGACACACCGGGAATCGAGAAGGTGCAACATGTGTCAGTGATGCCATTCAATCCGATGAAAGAAGCGCACCGTACTTTGAATAGCTTGTCGCCCAGCTGCGGCAAAAGCCTTTCCGAATATTTGTGCGCCGGTGAAAATAATTTGCCCGATGAGTCTTGGGACCGACTAGACACGAACTTGTCAGCGATACGCCTGGGTCGGTAGGGCTACATACCATGAGGTCAAAGTCGACGTTCAATCGCTCATTCCGACACAAGGTTATGCTCACCCGTATAAATCACGTGATCATTAAAAATTGCTCGACTCCGGCGAGCAAGAAAAGTTATTTGGCGACCATGACCGGTGTACTTTCGAGCTCTCAGTCCAAAAAGCGAAAGCACCACCCTACGGAAGATCTCGACACGACTTCGAAGTCTTCACCAAAGAAGAAAGAAAAACGACACAAGACAGAGCCTCAATCAATCGCACCCCCGTCGGAAGATGCTTCGTCATCGCAAAAGCGGAAGCCAAAATCACCCAGTGACAAGGGTAAATCACGCACGTCGGATCATCCGAGTGAGTTTCGCGTTATCAGCACCAGCGTCGTCCTTTCCATCCCCCCTGTTTTTGCCTCCAATTTGCGCGCCGGGGTGGAAGAAATGTTAGATAGTATGGTTATGCGGTGAGCGTCGGTATTTGTGACTGTGCGTCCTTTTGTCGACGAGCAGGCGCTGATCCGTAATTACATCCTTTAACGGTCAGATATATACCGTCCCTGCAAGGTGTACTCTTGGCACACTCAAACATACAGTTTCTCAGCCAGACCGCAAGCATACGTTGTGATTGCCCTTTTGCTGTGTGTGACGTGAGCTTCGATGCGACCGTCTGGGGTCCCCGCATCTCAATGAAACTAGGTGTGTATCATCCTTCTCGATCTTGCTCATTTCGCACTTAATCTATAACCATTCCTTTTGCAATGCGCGAATACCATTGTTATGCTGTTGCCAGTGGGTAGAATAAACGTGTGCTCTCCCGATCATATTTCCCTTCTCGTGCACCGCACTTTCAATGTCTCGATACCTCGACGTCACATTCCACAAGACCAGTGGGTGTTCGAGTATGGCCCGGCAGAAAATGATCCTGAGTTTGGAGAAGGAAG
>JBBPJV010000599.1:0-18562 GCA_038088915.1 Sutorius aff. eximius
CTCAATGAAACTAAACTAGGAAGAATACAATCCCCTTCCTATGTCCTATCTTTCAAAGACATTCTCAGGTTCATGTTGGAGAATAGATGTAGATGGCGAAACTACGAATCGAATGCAGATGGGATGGGGGTGAAAGTCCAATACTCTAAAAGCCCTTGCACTCATCAGCGAGGAACTACCTCCTGCGATCGTTCAGGTACTTTGTAACGAATATCGTAAAGAGTCCAACTTCATGATAAGTCCGTAATCAACTATAGTAGTTGTCTGTAAAATGTTCGTTACTTTTCAAATGTGGTATACAACCAGCTGACAACTACTAGGTATAGATACTGACTGTCCGAAATAACTGTGGACTGTAGATGTGTTATGCAAACGACTGATACTCGATGCTATGCTATTTGTAAAACATAATGTGGCTGTTCCAACTACTTCTGTACTAGGCCGAAGAAAGAGTCCTATCAATCAATGCGTGCCAGCTGCCAGTTTAGGACTTATAACTCAAAACAATGTGCGACGGTAAATAACCAAACAGTAGGTGGCTGATCAGGCACACCCTCGGCAAATGCTGGCGCTGAAAGCAACTATTGCCCAGCCTTCCAGGCAGGTAAGATCTCGTGGGGCTGGCAGCGAAGCGTTCTATCCCCGATCCCCTTCCTAGGTATGAAAACCCTACTATGGCCGCGTTGGCCCTTGACTATGGTCTCGATGACCCGAAACATTGGATGCGATGTCCCCAGTGAGTACCACTAAACTAAAGGTGGGATATGGGCGATCCCCCTCCTATGTCCGTATGACCTAAGTCACTACTACCATATATGTAATGACGACGGGAATGTGCTGATACCCGCGTCCTGTGTTCTCTAAATAACCTCAGCCCAGCTAACCTGGTATGGTCATCGTTTACAGGCACGACCCTGTAATGGTGCTAAAGTCTGCAAGTGCAGGAAAACGAATGTGGTACTGATGATACTAGCGTATGCTACTGGTTTAATGTCCTCAACAGACATGCCAATTAAGGTACTCCCCTAAAGGTATGGGGGTCTGCAAAGAAGAAGTCCACGAAAGCTCGGGAGGGCCCACTTTACACCTGTGGGGCAGCATCCAGAAAAACGAGCCAGAGCGTGCGATCGGTAATAGTCAGTCTTGTCAAAGTGTATTGAGCCCAAGAAGGAACTCATTAAGGGCGAGGCGAACCTCTAACCCTAACCCCAAGTGCACAGCATTGGAGGGCCACCTGATGACGCGCTAACCATGATCTATAGAGAGTAGAACCAGCTATGACGCCCGGCAACAGTGTATACAATGATGAGAGAGTGGAATAGTCAAGTATGAGCCATCACACTGGAGGGGAAGCATAGAGCAGCTGATGGCCACTCCCCCTTAGACCCAGGCTATGCACAGGTTGACAAGACTGGAGGGAATCCAGTCTGTCTCACCATGCTCTTATATACCAGAGAGGCCCGCACACAGACCATGCTGTGCCAGTACCCCAAATACTAAATAAGGGTACAAGTACATAAGAGAAGGTGGTGATGTAAAGGGCTAGACCCTATGACATCATAGATATGTAATAGTCCATAAGCTACTATGATACATATGGTCACATGACTAGGTCACATGCCAGGGACGGGAATGGCAGTCACATGATGTGGTCATGTGCTATGGTACAGGAAATAATGCTAAGTCCAATGTACGATGTGTAGTCCAAAGTAAAGCAAAAGTGTAGTACTAGCTAGGCTAACCCTAGACTAGGATAACGTTAGGTTAAAAGGGAACGGTATCGTAACAGAGCGGCCTCAGCTGCTCTATGCTTCCCCTCCAGTGCTGAGGCTCATACATGACTAATCCATTCTCTTCCTCATCATTTACACCATTGCCGGACGTCATACCTGGTTCTCTCTCTATTAGATCATGGTTAGCGCATCATCGGGTGGCCCTCCAATGCTGTGCGCTTGGGGTTAGGGTTAGAGGTTCGCCTCGCCCTTAATGAGTTCCTCCTTGGGCTTGTTACACTTTGACAAGACTGACTATTACCGATCGCGTGCTCTGCTTGACTGGATGCTGCCCCACAGGCGTAAAGTGGGCCCTCCCGAGCTTTCGCGGACTTCTTCTTCTCAGACCCCTGATACCTTTAGGGGAGTACCTTAATTGGCATGTCCGTTGAGGATGTTAAACTGTAGCTGTACCAGCACCGCATCAGTACCACATTTGTTTTCCTGCACTTGCAGACTTTAGTGCCACAATGGGGTCGTGCCCATTAGTGATGACCATACCAGGTTAGCTGGGCTGAGGTTATTTAGAGAACACAGGACGCAGGTATCAGCACGTTCCCGTCGTCGTTTATGATAGATAGTATCTTAGGATATATCGGACATAGGAGGGGGATCGCCCATATCCTGCCTTTAGTTTAGTGTTACATCGCTGGGGACATCGTGTCCATCGTATCGGGTCATCGAGACCATGGCAAGGCCATCGTGGCCATAGTTGGAGTTTTTACCTAGGAGGGGGATTGGGGATAGAACGCTTTGCTGCTGGCCCCACGAGATCCATCCTGCCTGGAAGGCTGGGCATTAGTTGCTTTCAGCGCCGGCATCTGCCGAGGGTGTGCCTGATCAGCCACCTACCATTTCGTTATTTACCGTCGCATGTTGTTTCGAGTTATAAGTCCTAAACAGGCATCTGGCATGTGTTGATTGATAGGACTCTTCTTTGGCCTAGTACAGAAGTAATTGGAACAGCCACATTATGTTTTACGAATAGCATAGCATCGAGTATCAGTCGTTCGCATAACGCATCTACAGTCCACGGTTATTTCAGACATTAGGATATCTATACCTAGTAGTTGTCAGCCGGTTGTATACTGCATTCGAAAAGTAACGGACAACTACTATATTGATAGGACTTTACATAGAATCGGACTCTTTACGATATTCGTTACAAAGTACCTGAACGATCGCAGGAGGTAGTTCCTTGCTGATGAGTGCAAGGGCTTTTAGAGTATTGGACTTTTACCCCCATCCCATCCGTAGTCGATTTGTGGTCTCGCCAGCCACATCTATTCTGCCACATGAAGCCGAGATTGTCTTTGAAAGATAGGACACAGGAAGCCGATTGTATTCCACCCCTTTTCATACAATAGATTAGTTATCGAGGTATGATTAGGTTATCATGCCTCCAATGCCAGTAACGAGGTTAAACTTTCCCTGGCATTGTCTCCATTTGGGCATATGAGATTAAACTGTGTCTCTTCTGGCCGTGACTTAGGCCACCGCGTCCATACCGCTCATGACATTAAACTGTGCTGCTCTCCAATTGGGTTTAGGAGTTGAAACTGTATCCCTTTGGGGTTGATCATCCTATGGTTTGATGAACTTGGGTTAGCCTTCCCACGCAGTAAAAAGTGCAATGGTTTCTTTTTCAGGTAGTTAGCCTTCTACGGAAAAAGCGCATGGTTTGTTTTTGGGGTTATCCTTTCCTGAGAAAAAGAAGAAGGTTTAGCCTTTCCTTGTAGAAAAAGCGCGGCCTCCAATTTCGGGTTATGAGGTAAAACTGTCCCTGAGTTGGTCTGTTAGCCTTCAGACATTAATGAAAAAAGTGCGATCCGTTCCCAATGGGGGAGACCTCTTAATTACCTAACTAGTAGTTGAGTTGTTGAACCTACCCTTATCATTTCCGCGCCCAAGTTTGTGCCTCGAGTAGCTTCAGTGGGTTCCTGGGGTCGCTCCCACATTGGGGACCACATCACTGAGGATATCTGCTCACCACATGGATGCAAGCAACCCTTCGTTTCGTTGCGAAGCTTAGTACCAAAGTAGTGTGGAAAAGCCTAGCAGGTTTGGAGTTGTCAATGTCACCTGAAAGAGTGGTAGATGGAGACGCATATGCCATAGGTCACAATGGACGTTACACTTTGACACACAGACACAAGTTGGACATTACACTTTGACAGACATTTACAGACTTACAGTGGACGTTATACTTTGGACAAAATTTTGTAGTAGTAGATCACACTTTGACACCAAGTCATAAGCAGTCTTTACACTTCGACATATCTATTAGTAGTAGTATTACATATTGGTCATACGGAGATGGCTTAGTTGCCATGACCACATCCCTTCTTTTGATTTTGTTGTTTCATACAACCGATCCCGATGAGATTAGATCTCAGAAGATGGCAGTTGATTATTATTTAGGATTAGATTAGTATTCGCTGATGCTGACAGGGGAGACCTTGGAAGAAGCCGGTTGATATTAGTTTAGTTTTTGGTTTTGTCTTGGACCTTTGGAGGTGGGGTATGCCTCGGACTTTTGAGTTTCATGGCCTTTTGTATGGGTTTCACACACCTGGGGGCCTTATTTTCCGTTTTCAGCCGATTTTTTTTCATTTTTGTTGTCACAAAAATGAACTTGTTCTTTTTCAACGGAGATTCTTGCTGGGGACCAGCTCGCATAGGAAGGGGATAGGTAGTGGGGATAATACCATAGTGAATAGGAGAAATTGGTGAGGGCGAAGTGTATATGGAGCCCGAACCTTTGACGACTATGAACAGAGGTTCCTCGTAGGGACGAGCTAGAGGGAGGACTGGAGAGGTCCCCTCTGTTGGTTCTAGCACCCCTTCCTTGGGTGGTTTTTCACAGTTTTCTCGAACTTTGCTTCATGTGCCGTTTTCACTCTTTTTACAGACACCTAGTAGCTTTTTCGCTTCGTTTTTATTTTCGCAGCCCTTAGTTTTGCCTGGAGAAGCAAAACCTAGGAGGGGGATAGTGTTGTGAGACTGTCCTCGTTAACCTAACATTTATCCTAGTCTAGGGTTAGCCTAGCTAGTACTACACTTTCACTTTACTTTGGACTACACCGTACATTGGACTTAGCATTATTTCCTGTACCATAGCACATGACCACATCACGTGACTGCCATTCCCATCCCTGGCACGTGACCTAGTCATGTGACCATACGTATCATAGTAGCTTATGGACTATTACGTATCTATGATGTCATAGGGTCTAGACCACTACATCATAGTCTAGCCCCTTATGTCACCTCTCTCATTACCATAGACATGTACCTATTTAGTATCAGGGGTACAGCACAGCATGGTCTGTGCGCTGGCCTCTCTGCATATATATAGGGCATGGTGAGATGGACTGGATTCCCTCCAGTCTTGTCAACCTGTGCATCACCTGGGCTTAAGGGGGAGTGGCCTCAGCTGCTATCATGCTTCCCTTCCAGTGCTGAGGCTCATACTCGACTAGTCCATTCTCTCATCATCGTTTACACCGTTGCCGGACATCATAGCCGGTTCTCTTCATCATAGATCGTGGTTAGCGTGTCATCAGGTGGCCCTCCAATGCCATGCACTTGGGATTAGGGTTAGAGGTTTGCCTTGCCCTTAATGAGTTCCTCCTTGGGCTCGTTACACTACCCATTTATGAGTCTAAGAACAGTGATCTGTGCAACTCGAACATTTGTAGTATCACGACTTCTCCTGTATTATTTAATTCTCATAGCTGTGTAACTGAGGGAGTGTTATGATTTGTTTCCTTTTTGCTTCTTCTGTCTCATAGTCTAGCTCGCATTCCTAATGCTCACTACCCTGTAGTGTTGAATTTGTGGTGTTTTCTATCATTTTATCCATGACACCACAAAGGCCAGTTTATTATTCTCTTCCCATGTCTAATGGCTATTGCATTAGGTTTCAGTGGGGATAGCCGATTGATCTATCCCTCACACCACCTTTCCTTATCTTATCTTATCTTATCTCTGATAAGATAATGATAGATAATGATAGATAGATAAGATCTACTTTACTGACAAACTGGTACTTTGTTACAGACCAGTCACTATCACCCTTTCTGACATACTGTTGCCATGACAATGGTCACAGTCACTGTCACCTGTCATGAAACATCTTCTCTGTCATACTTGATGTGAGAAGTGTTTCAGGTTGGCAGATGGTTGCTATGCAACTATAGCGCCCACCAATCTCATTCCAGTGGGGATTCCCATGGTTGTCTTGGGGATTGTCATGGAGACCATGGGTTTATGCTATTGGTCTACCAGACAGCCCTTTACGCCATTGGCTCCCAAGACAAGCCTCATGGTGACAGCTCTTTATGCCATTCACTCAACAATCCACTGGAGTTCTTACTTAATCCCTGGGGATGTTTCACAGTGGCATTTTGCCTTTTATGGGGTGTCCACAGTATTTTGGATTAAACCTATGTTTAATCCTGCTGAGTTTCAACCTTATTTACTACATGTATATAAGGGCCTTGGTTTCGGCCTTACAGCCAAGCAGCCAACCACCCAAGCTAGCTACCAAGGTAGCAGGAATATCTGGGCTCACCCCCCAAATATATCTGTGGCTTCACCCCCATCATATGCTGTCCCTCTGAGCTTCTCTCTATTACTCTGAGCCAAGGACAGCAAGCCACATTCCTAGATCACTATCAGGACCACTCTTCCTACAGTAACCGTGCAGTTTATTCTGGCAACCTCTGCACCTGGAAGACTGGTATCTCAGGAGATCTTAGTGACTAGGACCTGCTCCTCTTTATCAAGACTCTACTAGTGAACATCAGTTAGTCCAACTACCCGATTCACTCAGTCCTGTGTTCTGTTCTAGACGACAACACTATCCGGACAATGTTTCCTCCATGCACTCTTGGCAAGAGTCTTCACCATGAGCCCGAAGACTCATCCTCACTATGAGCCTGAGGATCACTTCCTCATTATGAGCCTGAGGAAGTGGAGAAGACCAAAAGACTTGTATGATCGATCCTCGCAGTTGGAGCAGCATCTCCTGCATATGCTTATGCTCTGGAATAACAAGGCCTACACTCCTTTGGCTTGTTTCCCACTGCATTTCCAACATGTAGGCCCCTTGATTCTTCTTTTGTCTCCCAGTCTAGCTTGCATTTCTAATGCTCACTACACTGCAGACCTTGTAGCCATTCCTACACTTCAATGTCCGAACCCCATGGACTACATTTTACCCATCATGTGATTCTTTTACTTATGTGACTATTATCCTTTTCGTAGCCATTCCCATGCCACCAGCACAGATCATGGACTACTATCTCTGATGACTCACCTCACGGTTCATCATCTTAGATTGTCTTTCTTCTCATGTCCTACACGAGTCCCCTTTACAGAATCCCAGTGTTCCCATTCCCTTTACCACTGGATATCCTAATATGGCTGATTCCTTCCTTCTCATCTACCCTGGACCCACAGCTCTCTGTTGTATTCCTACTATAGATCTCTCGCCCTCAGACCCACGGTTGTCCATTGTATTCTTAGCATAGATCTCTCCATCTCTCCTCTCAGCTCTCTGTCGAAATATACCTTAGTATCTCTTTTATTCTTTCCTTCCTATTACGGATACTACTTTTCCATGCTCACCTTACTATATAAGACTCGCGCCTTCCTAGTAGTATTCCTTATGCTAGTTCCTACCTGGTACTTAGGACATAGTACTCTCATACTTGTCTAGTCCCGTCTCCATCCATCCCTCATGTTCTTACCTCCGATATCCCAATACTAGCTTTTCTCTTATCACTGCACTGTATGCATCTTCATTGACCCTCAGTCTGGCACTGCGACCTTCACCAACCTTTGGGTCTCTCTTCACGATTGTTCCTTGATCCCTGGACTCCTTCCTAAGGGTCCCTCATCATCATTAAGTCCTCCTTTCATCAGCCTGTGGCTGAACATCCTTATCATACATCGACCCCTCGATGTCCTCCTCTTTCCAACTTGATGTTGGCCTTCGTCCTCATCCCTGCAGTATTTCCCCTGCAGTCCCCTCATCCTCAGGTCTTCCCCTTTGGCCTCCCACTCCTCCCTTGAACCCTCTCAGGTTCCTATGCCTTCCAGCCTGTCTGTCTATCAGGCTCACATTGTTCCTCCTCCTGGTAGTCCTTTCCAGGATCCCTGACCTCTAGGAGTACTGTGCTCCTTGCCACTGGATGGAGCAACAGCTCCATACCTTCTGCCCAATCCCTCCGGGGCTTGGTCATAACAGGGAGTGTCCAGAAATGATGTGGCTGCCAATAATAAAGCAGTGCTTAATTCTCTCAAAAAAGAAAAGAAAAATTTATGTAAAATAGTTAGTGATGACTCGGACATTTTCCATATTTACGATATTTATGAAACCCTTGAACCAACCAGCTTCGCATGGTCACAAGGACCCATTGAGTTCTCACTTGACACCAAGGTATATGGGTTCGCCACCCATGAAGGAAAACAGTGTTGGACTGAAATAGGCAATACCCTGGCCTTACTTGACTCAGGGGCAACACACATGTTCATTGACTCCACATACATCGATGATAATCATCTTGAACGAGTCTCGCTTGGCTGAGAATTTTGTGTTCTCAATGCTGATGGTTCAGACCAAGCCATCGGCCATATCCACAAAAAGGTGGCCCTCACCATTGTAGTCAAAGACAAAGAAGGAAACCCCCATATGGAAGCCATCGACGCCTTCATATCATATCTGGGTAACCAAGATTTAATCATTGGTTATGATTGGCTTGCATGCCACAATCCTGACATCAACTGGATTGACAAAGAAATTTCTTTCTCACATTGCATGGATCGATGCCATGCCCACCCAATAATGAACCTTCAATTGATCCTGGTCAAAGAAGAAGAAAAATTAAAAACAGAAGTACCAAGAGAATACTGGGATTTTCTCAACATATTTTCTGAGCAAGAATCACATTGCATGCCCACCAGAAAACTGTGGAATCATGCAATAGAACTCAAACCTGGATTTGTCAAGAAGAAGGGCCATATTATTCAGCTTTCCGACACTGAACTAGAAGAAGTTCGGGTATTTATTGAAAAAGAACTCAAAAAGGGTTACATCCAACCCTCTAAATCGGATCAAATGTCACCTATCTTCTTTATCCCCAAAAAGGACAGTAAGAAGTGCATGGTAATGGACTATCAATATTTAAACGAACACATGAAGAAAAATAATTATCTGTTGCCACTAATCCCTTCATTGATTGATAGGTTGAAATGTGCTGACATGTTCACAACCCTAGACTTATGCTGGGGTTATAACAATGTCTGTATTAAAGAAGGGGATGAATGGAAAGGCGCATTCACCACCCCTATTGGTGCTTATGAGCCTCTGGTAATGTATTTTGGAATGTGCAATTCTCCAGGCATGTTCCAAAACATGGTAAATGACATCTTCTCGGACATGTACACTGTAGTAGTTATTTACATTGATGACATTATGATATTCACGTCAAAGAAAACTAAAGAGGAACATTCACAGGTTGTATGAGAAGTCCTTCAAAGACTATGTGACAATGACTTGTACCTCAAACCTTCAAAATGCTTCTTCCACAAGGATAAAGTGGACTATTTAGGAATGGTCGTATCTAAGGAGGGGGTAGAAATGCAGAAGCCAAAAGTTCAGGCTATAACAGATTGGCCCACCCCCTGTAATCTAAAACAACTACAATTGTTCCTCGGAATGGCAAATTACTATCACCATTTTATTCAAAACTTTGCCGATGTGGCTAGACTGCTCAATAATTTAACTCAAAAGGACACTCCGTATATATGGTTCCAAGAATGTGAAGCAGCATTCCTTAAATTAAAAGAAATCATCACATCCTCACTGCTGCTTACATACCCAGACTCATCTTGCCCTGTCCACATTGAGTGCGATGCTTCTGACATCACCACTGGAGCAGTGTTATCATATCAATTACCTGATGGAAACTGGCACCCAGCCAGATTCATTTCACATTCATTTGACGTGGCAGAATGCAACTACCTGATTTACAATAAGGAGTTGCTCACTATTATTTGTGTGCTAAAAGAATGGTGTCATCATCTCATTGATCAAGACCATTTTGAGATCTGGACAGATCATCGTAATCTGGAGTTCTGGAAGAAACCCCAGGATCTATCTCCCCATCAAGTGCACTGGCATGTGTTTCTTATGGAGTACAATTATATGATATTGTACAAACCCGGTTCCACAAATGGTCGTGCAGATGCATTGTCCTGCTGTCCCAACCATGGTGAAGCAGCAGAAGATATTAATAAAAATGTAACAATGCTTCCTCCTGCTGTATTCGCGTCCAAGCAGGCTACAATTTCCCCCGAGATCTTTGATGAGATCATCGGGCACTCCTATGAACTCAACAAAGACCATTACGGGTATGATCTCGATTCATCACTAGGTTGCTACAAAAATAGCTGCAACCAAGTTTTCATCCCCAAGGATCTGAGATCCAAAATAATTAAACTTTATCATGAATCTCCGATTGCTGGACACCCTGGAAGATCTCATACTCTTGTGTCCATCCAATGACACTACAATTGGCAAAACATTGCCAAAGATGTCAACACCTTCATTGATCACTGCCATGGCTGTGCCACATCAAAATCATCTAATAAACAGCTTGCAGGCAAGCTTATACTGCTCCTGGCTCCCAAACATCCCTGGCAGGATATTTCAGTAGACTTCATTACAGACCTACCTGACTCACATGGCTATAACGTGATTATGGTCATTGTAGATAGATTTTCCAAAGAAGTCGTATTTATTCCATGTATCAAAACATTTTCTTCCTTAGATACCACTCACTTATTTAGAGATAATGTGTGGTGTACACACAGACTCCCAAATACAGTAGTTTCTGACTGCAGACCCCAATTCATTTCAGAATTCACACATGAGCTTTGCAAGCTGCTTGGGATTAAGCAGAAACTATCTACAGCTTTCCACCCACAAATGGATGGGCAAACAGAATGAGTAAACCGCAATCTAGAACAATATCTCCATTTCTATGTCACCAAAAAGCAATCCGAGTGGGCCAAATGGCTCAAGCTGGCTCAGTTCCAGCATAATAATACTCTCACTTTGGCTACCAGCACCATTCCTTTTGCCATTACCCACAACTATGCCCCTTGGATGGGTTTTGAAAACCCTGCAACATTACATCAATTTGGTCATGATTTAGCTCGTTCCCATGAGGAAGTACACTCTGCCCTTGAGGAAACACGTACATGGATGGAGCTAACAGCTGACTCTTCTTGATCAGCTAATCCCAATTACCAAGTAGGCCAGCAAGTCTGGCTTTCCTCTGCCAACCTCACGCTTCCCTATGCATCACAGAAGCTATCCCCTAAATGGCTTGGCCCTTATCCAATCACTCGTATCCTTCCAAATGCAGTTGAACTGCGATTACCAGCTTCAATGAAGATACACAATGTAGTCAACACATCTCATGTTAAACTTTATAGAGAACTGCTCAAAGGACAATCTGTGATTCGTCCAGACCCGATTGTGGTTACCGAGGACCATCTTGTAGAGTATGAGGTTGATTCTATTGTGGACTTTCACCTTAAATGAGGCAAGCTGGAATACCTGGTTCACTGGAAGGGTTGGGATATAACCGACTATACATGGGAACCTGAGGACAACTTGGCAAATGTGCAGGACACAATTTGGGATTTTAGAAACTTTCATTCCTCTGCCCCTCAATGTATTCATGGTATTACGCTCACCGAGTTCACCTCTTTGTTTAAGCTGTATGAAAATCTCACTTCAACTCCTGACTGCTTCTCTTGCCTGGAAGTCGAGACGTAAGGAGGGGGTAGTGTTACGAACTCATTTTCCAAACCTAACTACTGTTACGATACGTATTTAATTTTTCTAAACTCTCAATGCGTACACTCGTAGCTACTCCTTTTTCCCTTTATTTTGTCACACTATGTCACGTGACTTTCCCCCTATCTTTCCTTTCTCACGATCATGTGACTAGGGCCTAGACTCTATGACATCAGATCACATGACTGATCTAGATCCATGACATCATAGATAAGAGCCCCTTTTGCTATTGGTGTAATGAGCCCAAGGAGGAACTCATTAAGGGTGAGGTGAACCTCTAACCCTAACCCCAAGTGCATGTATTGGAGGGCCACCCGATGATGCGCTAACCACAATCCATAGAGAGGAGGCCGGGTATGATGTCCAGCAATGGTGTATGATGATGAGGAAGGAATGGACTGATCTAGTATGAGCCTTAGCACTGGGAGGGAAGCATAATAGCAGCTAAGGCTGCTCCCCCTTAAGCCCAGGTAATGCACAGGTTGACAAGACTGGGGGGAAACCCAGTCCATCTCACCATGCCCTTTATATATGCAGAGAGGCCAGTGCACAGACCATGCTGTGTGGTACCCCTGATAACTAAATAAGGACATGTCTATGGTAATGAGAGAGGTGACATAAGGGGCTAGATTATGACATAGTGGTCTAGACCCTATGACATCATAGATACATAATAGTCCATAAGCTACTATGGTACGTATGGTCACATGACTAGGTCACGTGCCAGGGACAGGAATGGCAGTCACGTGATGTGGTCACGTGCTATGATACAGGAAATAATGCTAAGTCCAATATACGATGTAGTCCAAAGTATAACGAAAGTAAGTACTAGCTAGGCTAACCCTAGACTAGGATAAATGTTAGGTTAAAGAGGATGGTATCGTAACAATTGGTGTACCTTTCCCTTATCTATCGTACCATTCCCACTGTATGTTAGTCATGTATTACTAAGTAGTCTTGGCACATGTATATATACCTGGGTGATACTACGACTGTCCCCCAGTCTAGTTCACTTGGGCATTATCTGGGATCACTCCTAGGCTTAAGTGGAATTATCTAGTGCTCTCCTTACCCTTGCCCATGGTCATCGTATCATGTGTTCTCTTTATTCCTCTTCCTCATAAAATGTTGCACAGCATCATATCGTGTTCTCTTTGATTTCACCTTGTTGTCCATAGTAGCTTAGGTTTAGATTCGTTTCAACTACACTCGTAGTCTACACTTTTCCTTCTCTTTATTTTGTCACAACCAGGTCACATGACTTCCCCCTACCTTTCCTTTCCCATGATCATGTGACTAGACCTAGACTCCTATGATGTCAGATCATGTGATTGGTCTAGATCATGACATCATAGATAAGAGTCTATTCTGCTATTGGCTGTACCTTTTGTTATCTATCATACCATGTCCCATGATATATTAGTCATGTATTAATAATAGTCTTGGCACATGTATATATACCTGGGTGATGCTATGACTGTTCCCTAGTCTAGCTCACTTGGGCATTACCTGGGATCTACCTCAGGCCTAAGCAGAATACCTAGTACCATCTTCTCCTTTACCTTCACCCGTGGTAACCATTCCATGTGTATTCCTTTTCTTCATACAACATTGCTGAGCATCATACTCAGTCCTAGTTCCACCTCGTCATCACCACTTAGGTTTTAGTGTAGATACCATTTCACCATGTTTGAGGCATGAATCAACAATGAAGTCAACTTCATACTCAACCAGGCAATCCTCTGTGACAATGATAGAATTGGGCTGGATCACAGATTGGCTGTTGAGAGGGGTGTTGTACAGTTTTACCCAGGAGACATTAACAACCAGATGGATCTTCATTGAGGCAGGTAGGCACAGTTCAACTGCATTGGGGAGTATCCTCGTGATCGGATAAGGGCCAAGCCATTTAGGCAACAGTTTGGGAGAGGGGAATGGGAGTGTGAGATTCTTGATGGATAGCCAGACTTGCTGACCAACTTGGTAATTGGGATGTTTGGACCGAGAGGATTCAGCTGAACGTTCCATTTGTGTTCAAGTGGCATCAAGCACTGCTTGAATTTCTGCATGGGAGTGTACAAGGTTGGAACTGAACTGATGAAAAGAAGCAGGGTTCTCAAAACCCATATGAGGGGCATAATTTCATGTGACAGTGAATGGGATGGTGCCAGTGGCTGCTGTCAGGGAGTTGTTGTGTTGGAATTGGGCTAGTTTGAGCCATTCTGCCCACTCATTTTGCTTCTTTGTGATGTAGATGCAGAGGTATTGTTCTAGATTGTGATTTATACATTCGGTCTGTCCATCAGTTTGGGGGTGGAATGTGTTACAATTTGTTTCCTTTTTCATTTCTTTCATCTTACAGTCTAGCTTGCATTCCTAATGCTTGCTACACTGCAGACCTTGTAGCTGTTCCTACACTTCGGTGTCCGAACCTCATGGACTACACTTTACCTATCACATGATTCTTTTACTCACGTGACTATTATCCTTTTCATAGCCATTCCTATGCCACCAATGTGGATCATGGACTACCATCTCTGATGACTCACCTCACAGTTCGTCATCTTAGATTGTCTTTCTCCTCATGTCCTACATGAGTTCCCTTTACAGAATCCTGGTGTTCCCATTCCCTTTACCACCAGCTATCCTAATATGGCTTATTCCTTCCTTCCCATCTACCCTGGACCCACGGCTCTCTATTGTATTTCTACTATAGATCTCTTGCCCTCAGACCCACAGTTGTCCATTGTATTCTTAGCATAGATCTCTCTGTCTCTCCTCTTGGCTCTCCATTGAGATATACCTTAGTATCTCTTTTATTCTTTCCTTCCTATTACAGATACTACTTTCCCATGCTTGCCTTACTATATAAGACTCGTGCCTTCCTTGTAGTATTCCTTATGCTAGTTCCTACCTGGTACTTAGGACATAGTACTCTCATACTTGTCTAGTCCTGTCTCTGTCCATCCCTCATGTTCTTACCTCCGATATCCCAATACTAGCTTTTCTCTTATCACTGCACTGTGTGCATCTTTGTCGACCCTCAGTCTGGCACTGCAACTTTCACCATCCTTTGGGTCTCTCTTCACGATTGTTCCTTGATCCCTGGACTCCTTCCTAAGGGTCCCTCACCATCATTAAGTCCTCCTTTCATCAGCCTGTGGCTGAACATCCTTATCATACATTGACCCCTCAATGTCCTCCTCTTCCCAACTTGACGTTGGCCTTGTCCTCGTCCCTGCAGTATTTCCCCTGCAGTCCCCTCATCCTCAGGTCTTCCCCTTTGGCCTCCCGCTCCTCCCTTGAACCCTCTCGGGTTCCTATGCCTTCCAGCCTATCCATTTATCAGGCTCACATTATTCCTCCTCCTGGTAGTCCTTTCCAGGATCCCCGACCTCTAGGAGTACTGTGCCCCTTGCCACTGGGTGGAGCAACAGCTCCATACCTTCCGCCCAATCCCTCAGGGGCTTGGTCATAACATAATGCCATTGAGAGTTTTTGCTGAATTCTGAGCCACTTGCAAAGTTCTCAGGTGAAGTCAGAGGCAAACTGGGGGTCTTGGTCAGATACTACACTACTAGGGAGTCCATGTGTACACCACACATGGTCTCTAAATAATTTAGCCATATCTAAAGAGGAAAATGTCTTTGTGCATGGGATAAAAACAACTTCTTTAGAAAATTGATCAATGACTACCATAATAGTGGTGGACCCATTTGATTTGGGTAAGTCCATAATGAAATCGACTGAAATATCCTGCCAGGGATGTTGTGCAGCTGGGAGAGGTATTAATTTACCAGCAGGGGGTTGGTTTCCCAATCTGAAGGTGGTGCAGCCATGACAGGAATCAATGAACATATTGACATCTTTAGAAATTCCAGGCCAGCTGTAGTGTCATTGGATCGAAGCAAGAGTGCAGGATCTACTGGGGTGTCTGGCAATCGGGGATTCATGATATAATTTAAGGATGTCAGATCTCAGATCTGGTGGAACAAAGATTTGTTTCTTGGCATTTATATAACAGCCAAGAGAGGTATTGAGATCATAACCATAGTGGTCACCATCAAATTTGTAAGATTGTTCAACAATCTGATCAAAGATCTTGGGTGAGAGAATAGCCTGCTTTGTGAATAATGCTGGAGGTAATACTGTTACATTTTTGTTTATATCCTCAGCAGCTTTACCATGGTCAGGATGGTGGGACAATGCATCAGCACAACTGTTTGTAGATCCTGGTTTATAAAGGATCAAATAATTATATTCCATTAAAAACATGTGCCAGCACACTTGTCTGGGAGACAGATCTTGTGGTTTCTTCCAGAATTCTAGATTCCAGTGATCTGTCCAAATCTCGAAGTGGTCTCGATCTATGAGATGATGGTGTCATTCTTTTAATGCATGGATAATGGTGAGCAATTCCTTGTCATAGACTGGATAATTGTGTTCCACAGAATTGAATGAATGTGAAATGAAACCAGCTGGGTGCCAGCTTCCACCCTCAAGTTGATATGAGAGCACAGCTCCTGAGGCAATATCAGATGCATTGCATTCAATGCAAATGAGATGGGAAGAATTGGGGTATGTAAGAAGTGGTGTTGATGTGATGATTTGTTTTAGTTTGTTGAATGCTGCTTTGCATTCTTCTGTCCATACATAGGGTGTATTCTTTTTTGTAAGATTATTAAGCAGTCTAGCTGTATTGGCAAATCCTTGGATGAAATGGTGGTAATAATTGGCCATTCTGAGGAATGATTGGAGTTGTTTTAAGTTACAAGGGGTGGGCCAATCAGTAATTGCTTTAACCTTTGGTTCCTGCATTTCTATCCCCTCCTTAGATACAACCATACCAAGATAGTCTACTTTGTCCTTGTGAAAGAAGCATTTCAACAGTTTTAAATAGAGATCATTGTTGTGTAGTCATTGTAGTACTTTGTGAACAACTTGGACATGTTCTTCTTTAGTCTTTTTCAATGTGAAGATCATAATAACATCAATATAAATTACAATGACTGTGTACATGTTATGATACTGTCCTCATTAACCTAACTTTTATCCTAGTCTAGGATTAGCCTAGCTAGTACTTATGATCGCTACACTTTGGACTTGCATATTTCCTGTACTATAGCTCATGTGATCGGTCAGCACCTGATCCTGTCATGTGATTCCCACTCCTGTCCCTGGCATGTGACCTAGTCATGTGACCATTATGTATCATAGAGTATTCCAGACTCTTATGTACTTATGATGTCATAGGGTCTAGACCACTATGTCATAGTCTAGTCCCTTATGTCACCTCATTCCTTACCTTGTATTACTATATGGGGTACTGGCACAGCATGGTCTGTGTGCAGGCCCTTTGCATATATAAAGGACATGGTGAGATGAACTGGATTCCCTGCAGTCTTGTCAACCTGTGCATTACTTGGGTCTAAGGGGGAGTGGCCTTAGCTGCTATATGCTTCCCTTCCAGCTTTAAGGCTCATACAGACTGCCATTTGTTTTCTCATCGTCTACACCATTACTGGATGTCATAGCCAGATCTTCATCATCATTGATAGTTGTTAGTGCATCATCAGGTAATCTTCCAAAGCCATGTGCTTGGGGTTAGGGTTAGAGGTTCACCTTGCCCTTAATGAGTTCCTCCTTGGGCTCATTACAGTACATATCTGAGAAGATGTCATTGACCATATTCTGGAATGTTCTGGGGGAGTTACACATCCCAAAATACATAACTAGGGGTTCATATGTACCAATAGGGGTGGTAAAGGTGCCTTTCAATTTGTCACCTTCTTTGATGTGAACATTGTTGTATCCCCATTGTAGATCCAGAGTAGTAAACATATCTGCACCTTTGAGTCTATTGATAAGCATTGGAATTAAGGGCAACAGATAGTTGTTCTTCTTGGTATGTTCATTTAAATAACAGTAGTCCATGACCATCCATTTTTTCCCATCTTTCTTGGGAATGAAAAACACAGGAGAGGTTTGATCTGATTTAGAAGGTCAGATGTAACCTTTAGCTAGCTCCTTTTCTATAAATACACAAACTTCTTCAAGTTTGGTGTCAGACAAGGCAATAATATGGCTCTTCTTCTTGACAAATCTGGGCTCAAGTTCAATGGCATGATCCCACAGTTTTCAGGTAGGCATCCAATGGGATTCTTGCTCTGAGAAAACATTGAGGAAATCCCAGTACTCCTTGGGAACTTCTGTTTTTAGTTTATCAACTTCTTTGGTTGGTATTGATCATGATTCTAAGATGGGGACTGCATGGCATTTGTCTGTGCAGCATGGGAATGAAATGACTTTGTCAATCCAGTTGACGATTGGGTTATGGTGTGCCAGCCAATCATAGCCAATGATAAGATCTTGGTTGCCCAGAGACAATATGAAGGCATCAACTGCTTCCATGTGTGGGTTTCCTTTTTCATCATGGACTACTATTGTGAGGGACACCTTTTCCCTGATATGACCTATGGCTTGATCTGAGCAATCAGCATTAAGAACTCAGAATTCTTGGCCAAGCAAGATTCGTTCGAGCTGGTGTTTATCAACATAGGCAGAGTTGATGAATGTATGTGTTGTCCCTAAATCAAGTAAGGCAGGGTGTTGCCTGTTTTGATCCAGTGCCTATTTCCTTTTTGGATGGCAAATCCATAGATGGTTGTATCAAGTGAAAACTTGATGGATCCTTGTGACCAGGCATAGCCAGTTGGTGCAAGAGTTTCATAAATATCATAAATATGAAGAATGTCTGTTTCATCTGGAGTAACACTATGTAATTTTTTCTTTTTTATAGTGGGAGAATTAAGCATTGCTTCATTGTTGGCAACTGTGCCCTTTCAGGATGCTCCCTCAACTTTACAAGAAGTATCTACCAATGACTTAGTACTAATGTTTGTAGCTAGCTCCA
>JBBPJV010000600.1:0-18555 GCA_038088915.1 Sutorius aff. eximius
CTGAGGAGTCGATGGGGTGAGGGACGGACTGGGTGGCGGAGCGGGCGAGAGGTTGGGGGGCAAAGGAGAAGAGATATTCCTGAGAGTACGATCCAGAGGAGGAGCACCATTGGCATTTGCCGAATGCTTCTTGGACGAAGAAGGCAAGCGAAAGACAGACTTCCAAGAGGAGTGTGATGGGGATAATGGTGATGGGGGAGTGTGCATGGCGTATATGAGGGAGAGAGGTGGGGAGTTCGCGGTCGATCCGGGATCCTCGATCGCCTCGCTGGAGAGCACACACGAGGACCGTCGAGAATCAGGACAAGGAAAGACGGAGAAGAAGAAAATGTTTGACCGGCAAAGTAAGCGAAGGAGCTTCGTTCAACGCAGCTTAGTCAGACGGGAAATGCCACTTCATAAAATCGACACAACTCGACCCGTCCTACTCTTTGCCTCGACCCATGACGTTCTTTTTGCCCTTGTCTTTGACGTATCAGCCGTCGAAGCCAACTCCGCAGCTCAACATACGCACAAAAACCACACAATCCCCACTTGCTACCCACATTGAGGGACAGATGACGGAATCAAATATGCAATGACAGAACCACACTAGCCCCCCTGAGCGGCAGCGGTTCAGCGCCCCGGCCGTGGAAACCGTATCATATCGAAACAGGCAGGCAGTAGATAATCGTAGGCTGACCTTGCTCGACGCTAGGAGCACCCACACGTTGACATGGACACACGGACGGACGTTCCCAACGTCGAGTGACGGGTCGGTGAGAGGGAGGACGAGTCGATGTTCGGTACTTGATGTGTGCCAAGAAGATGCATAATGCGGGATCACAAGGAGTGCGCCAAGCTCGGGGAGATTCCCGTCGCATGAGAAGGGCAGAGAGACTTGAATAGGATCGCCCCGAGCTTGTCGAGCTGCCCGAGTTTGATGGTGGTGGTGGTGGTGGTGGGGACAAGAATGACCCACGGATGATGAGTATATCCGTGTGGGTGTGCGTCGAGTGCGGAGGGCGGGGCGTGCTCGAGGTGCTTATCGTTGAGTGCAGGATCTGAGCAAAGTTCGGCCGGGCCACGACCGATGTACGCGGAGAATGACAACGGAGACTGTTGGACGTGAAACGACGCCAGCCAGAGTCATGGCATGTTATAAACATCATCCAGTACGACAACCCGACATCATGTCCTCTCGTCCCCTCCTCCGTCACCCCATCCGCTCCCCATCCTACAATTCCCTCCGTCCACCCAACTCCGTTCAACACCCCTCACTAAATACCCTCTCCCGTCTCGAGTTCATCTACATCCTCTCCGGTCTCTGGAGCGCCGTGTTCCTGGGCGCCCTCGACGGTACACTCCTCTCCCTCCAATCCCGCGTCTCCTTTACCCTCTCTCGACAGGCACCGTCGTAGCCACTCTCGTATCCCCCATCGGCAGCTACTTCAACAAGTCCCAGCAATCTTCCTATCTCGGCACCTCCTACCTCCTTTCCGTCTGCTGCTTCACCCCCTTATATGGTCAGCTCCTGCGATCACCACCCTCCTACCCGCCTCTAAACTCTTATCAGGTCGACTATCAGACATTTTGGGCCGGAAGGGTGCAATGCTTCTCGCCTTGACCCTTTTCGGTGCGTCTCGCAGATCTATCTCCCTAGGAACACTTTCCTAATCCATCCCAGGGTCTGGCACCATCGCCTGTGGTCTTGCCCCTTCAATGGAAACCCTCATTCTTGCCCGGGCCGTCGCTGGCATGGGCGGCGGGGGGTGCGTTCCTCATCCTCCCTGCCAGACCCCATACTCACCCCGCATCAAGCGTCATGACAGGTCCGTCCATCCTCTCCCCCATCTCCATCTCAAATTCACGCCTTCCAAGTTACCAGTGTTGCCATCACTGATCTCGTGCCATTGTTAGTTCCATCTCTTCCTCGCCCGACGATCATTAGATTAATATCTTACCCAGAAAGCATAGGGGTCTCTATCAGGGAATGACAAATATGTAAGTCACTCCAGTCGGTCCGCCATCAGCCCTTGAAATTATTCCATCAGCCTGTTCGGTCTTGGTGCTGGCCTCGGCGGTCCCATCGGCGGTTGGATACATGATACTTTGGGATGGTTGGTGTATCAACATTGTCAGCCTCGGTACTCGACTCACTTTGGAACAGGCGCGCGGCTTTCCTCTTACAGGTCATCGTCTTTCCTTGCAAGGCTGGCGAAAGACGTTGACATACCTTTCTCGAATAGACACCATTATTGCTCCTCTCTTTTGCCCTCGTTGCGCTCAAGGTCAACATCAAGTTGTCAGATGCAGTGGCAAACCAAGGCACATATTCAAAACTCAGTCGTATAGATTTTCTCGGCTCCTTCACATTGGTTATTTCTGTTTCAAGCATGCTATCGGCATTTAGTATTAAAACGACGGAAGAACTACCGTGGACGCACCCGCTAATATACGGGTTGCTCGCAGTGAGCAGTGTCTTTGGGTTCGCATTCGTGTATGTCGAAGCACGATGGGCGCCGTATCCGGTCATGCCGTTACGCTTAATATCGCAGCGTACACCATTGGCAGTTTCCCTGGTCAATTTCATGGCCTCCATGACATCCTTCTCTATGGTCAGCGTGTCAACAAAGGCATATGTTTCCTCCTTGACGATCTTTGTTCCTTCCGCAGCTTTATAACGTACCGTTGTACTTCTCTGCAGCCAGGCTGTCTTCTTCCACGGACGCCGGTAAGGCCAAAGAGTTTCTGCCCGCCTGCAGCTCTGACCTTTTCCATCAGGACTGCATTTGTTGCCACATTCCGTGTGTCGTACCGCTTCCTTCGTGATTCGAGACTCACCTGCGTTAGGCCGCATTGTCAACCGGCAGCGTGTTAGCGGGCTGGTCAGTGTCATCCCTGCTGCCGAGACATTAATTTTGATATCTGGGTCGTTTAGGTGGATGCGTAAAACAGGGAAACTGTACAATCTTACTCTCTGTTCAGCTGCGCTCTGCATATTCGCAAGCGTGCTCGTCGCTTTGTGGAACGATAAGACGTCAGCACTCCATCTATGGCTTGACATCGTACCACAAGGGTTTGGAATGGCCAGCCTCATAACAACCACGTTGATTGTGAGTATTTGACCATGTACCGTCTCTTCATTGTAAGCTTGGACCACGTAGGCGATGATCGCAGGCGTTTACAAAGAAGACATGGCTGTGGCTACCGGAAGTGAGTTTCATCTTCCCACAGGTATGGTAGGGTGTCTGAGTGTCCATACCATCAGTCACCTATCTATTTCGCACTACGGGCCAAGTTCTTGGGGTTAGTTTGTCAGGCGCGCTGGTTCAGAGCGTTCTGCTCCATCAATTGAGGAAGCGAATTACGGGGCCCGGATCTTCAGATGTCAGCGGCGAGGTTGATATGAACGACTTCATTTGCATACTGACACATTCCCCTTTGCCCAGATCATAGAAAAAATACGGTAAGAAAGTCCTTGGAGCACCGCCCACGATTCTGGACTTGACGGGATTACGCGTTTATTAGGCATTCGATCAGTTCGATTCCAGAACTTACCCCTTCTCTTCGGAAGGCTGCAATGGAGTCATATGCCACCGCATTGCGTGTGGTTTTCATCTCTCAGGTCGCGATCAACATTCTCGTACTCATAGCCTGCATACCAATCGAGGAGCATCCTCTTCCGTACGTCTTCCTGAGCACCCTAGCCCCTGCACAGCTACTTATGTGGCGCTGTGCTCTAGAGGGACGCACCAAGAACAGGAAGAATATTACCATCAACGAGGTGAAATTGACAGATCAGGAGCAGTAGAGTGATCATCTTTGTACATGTTTCTACGACCCCGTCCGCTATCGCTGCGATACCTCTACGCGGAAATTTGCACTGTAACATTGCGTACATACCCCCACACAACGGAACTGTACCAACGTGTTTTTGATACACGATCAGATCATTCCAACACGTCTGTAGGATCAACTGACGCAGGACCGTTTGAGGCAACAGACAGGGTGGTCAACCTATACATTAATGTTTGGCGTATGTTGAGTGCACAGTTATTGCTCGGTTACAGCCCTTTCTTGTATCCAGCGTCTAGGCCGCTTCTCCACGACCGCTGGCGATTCATCTCCTCGCGCTCTCCGTTCACTGTCCGCGTGATAGTTTCTGTCGGGGCGTACGGGGCAAGGTAGCACGTTTGACACGGAAACGGTCAAAATGGAGGCAAAGAAAGTGAGCCCAAAAAGGGTCGAGACGAATGTGCGACGTTGCCGATGTGTTATACGAAGAATAGTAGGCATTCTAGGGCTGCAGAAGATGATGAGCATGAGCGACGGTAGGCCACGACATCGTCAATGATGACACACCCTCTCTCTCCCCATAGCCACGCTAGGAGGTATGATGCCGAGTCTTTCCGAACTGTGTTTTTTTTTGAAGGTCTCGTTCGTTGACGCTTGTTTGGCCCAAGTCGTCGACCAAAGAGCGCACGCACGTAGAGCACCCGACAATGCCCAACTTTCGTCCCAACATTCGCGTCCTTCGGGACATGAAAGCGCGCAATGGCGTCTTGGAGAACGAAGTGATGCGTCGTGCATATCTCTACGTCGCCCGCAACGAGACGTTGCCCCCACACGTCCGCCACCAGGCCCAGCTACAGCTCAACTCTTTCGGGAGGTACACACGTCCGACATCCGTTGTCAACCGGTGTACCGAATCCGGTCGCGGGCGGGGTGTCATGAGCGAATTTGGCCTCTGTAGGGTATGGTCTTGGAGCCGCTCGATCTTGACCTCTTCTTATTGGAGTGCTCTAGTTTCAATTCCGGCTCAAGGCACTGAACAATGAAATACCAGGTGTCAAGAAAGCCTCTTGGTGATTCATATCCTTCTCGTGAGGACCGTATATTCCTAAGCGAGCCAATGATGCTGACGGCACCTGCTTTAGACTCCACGAGCGAGGGTGGCACCGCGACGTATGAATTACATTATGTATCCTTCTGAAAGGGCAGCCAGGCTTTAAGCCCATTAGAATACGCGAAACAAGACAGTAACCTAAGAAGTGGGCGAGTCCCCCTGTGCACCAATATCAGACATCGTGAGCTCATTCTCGCCCCGTTCGCGCCTCCAGCGGTTGCATATATTCAGCGTAGTATTCTCAATCAAGTATCTGTCGTCCAGTAAAGTCAGCAACTACGACGATTAAGCAAGGATATTGTCCCAACGAGTATTTTCGCAACCACCATTCTGCCAACTCCCAGTTACTGTGTGCAAGAACATCGTCGCCGTGTAGCTTAACCGCTTTCTTGTAATCGAAAATGCAATCCGTCAGAGAGAACTGGCCTGGCGCGACGTCAGGCTATCCATCCACGGCGTAGACCATGTCACTAACCCCGCAGTAGGATGACGCGATCCCTTAATCCAGGGTGAACAACGCGGTCGATGACGCTTTCTATGTCAAGTTAGGAACCGTACGTCACCGATAGACAAACGCACCATGGTTGATTGTCCTATAGGTCGGTCGATCAGCACACACACTCAGGTACCTAGCACAGGGGAGGGATCTACCTTTGTACCAACGTAGGGCGTAAGGAAGGGGGTAGACAATAGGCACTATTTCTCATGTAATTCTCGAGATGATACCTGAAAATGAGTTAGGTTGGAAGCGCCTACGACCCTTGACACGGTCACATACTTGATGAGCTTGAAAGCCTCAATCTTTTTAGGATCTCGCATCTCCAAGAGCGATGCTTCGTCTTCGTCCGGTTCGTCATTCTGTGGGCTAGGAAGGATACGCTGTTGCGGGGTTACTGCCCCATTCTTACTGGGTGGGTAAGATGAAGAACCTATTCCCTGATCAACACCAATACCCATCGTCGGCATGTACGACGAATATGTACTGGATGTCGAAGGGGTGGGATAATGCGCAGGGGTGCCGGAGGGAGTGGGTGCCATGAAGACAGACGAATTTGCGTGACCATTACGGAGCACCTCTGAAAAAATATTTTCTTGTGGAGATCGTGCGGCTGAGGGATACATCGAAGGTGCCGATGGGTGAAAGGGTGGAGGCACTGTGGAACTCATTGGCATAAGCAGGTGATAACTGTCGGGCCGTTCCACGGAGGTGTCGCCACTCATAGTTCTGGGTTTCTTGAGATGGTCAGCGCTCGGAGCATCGTCTTCAAGAGGCCGCTTTGAAGTGCTGGTCTGTGGACCCAACATGGATGTCATTGCATTCGACGATTGTGACGTCTTTTTGGACTGCCTGCGCGCCTGGAAGCTCTCCCAAACGGTGTCGGTCTCGGCCTTGTCGAGGAACGCAGTCCATTCATGCATCTCAAAACCGAGTTTCTGGATCATACCACCACTCCCTTCGGCGATAAACCCAGAAACACTCTTGAGTAAATTACGTAGAGTCAGGTTTTCAGCCATGAGGTCTGGAAACGGAGATGAATGGCAACGTCAGGATACCAGAGACAGTATTACGAACCCCTGAGAATGGCCCGCAGGTCGGTGAATACCTCATCCTGAGAGCCAGAAAGAAGTTCAACGCGCGCTTCGAGGTCACGTATCTGGACGCAGCTACTCAGGGAGGAGTAGATGTGATACAATACGGGGTGACTTGCCCTTTGTTGTTTTCTGAGGCGGAACTCGCGCTGAGCTATGCGGTTCTGGTCTCTCCGAGCGGCTTGCGAGCTTAAAAAGATGAATATCAGTGTGTGATCGGGGGATGAGGCTCACTTTGGATTTTTCTTTCTTCCTGGTTTTCCCGGACCAGTGCTCCGAGCATCCTGCTCCGTGTGAGACTGGATGTCATTGTCCGAGTCCTACGTGTGGACGATTTGACGAGATTATTACCATGACACATTCAAAATGGGTCACACTCACAAATTCTGGTTGGCTCCCCGGAGTGTCGTCAGGCATAGCGGTGGGCGGCGTCAAGAGCGCTTGTCACAAATAGGACGATAAGACGTGTAGGCGTCGTTTGTTTTTGATGGACTTGGACGTTATGTGGAGCACGGCTGGTCGCTCGACAGGTTCGCAGCGCCTTGTAGCCGGTGTTCAACGTCGTGCCGATGGCTGACGCATTTTCACGGCCATCAGCCGCTCAATTCCAGAAGGGGAAATCAATCCGGTCCACCGGCCGGTAAGATGTAGGGGATATCCCAGGGTAACCCCAAACTACGTCTACGCTGGACGACCCTCTCCTGCTTGGGCAAATTGCTGTTTCCTTGTCAACACGAGCGTGTGTTGTTTTCCCCAAATCCAATTCAGTGAGTGAAAACTGAACCCGACCGCAGGCCCGGGTCGTTAGCTTGGGAATCCGCTGTTTCGGGGAGCGAAACTGTCCAGAGCTGCAATGTATGTCCTCCGCCGTCTCCGTCGTCCGAGAGCGTGCTTTGAACGCCTGGTCCCGCAAGATCTATTGCGCAGCAACGCGGCCCTTTTTATTGTTCAGCCAATCGTTCCTGGATTTGATCCTACTATGGTACTTTTCCATGACCTCATCGTTCTCCTGAATTTACCGTCCATCACGTACAAATAACGAATTGCGAGTTCCAGAAAGCAAGCATGTACATATCCATTTTCACATTCTTCCATTAAATCGAGTTCCTTCCTGAATCGTGTACACTCGGATCAACGTGAACGTTGAGACATTGTCCGCATATTTATTCGGGACACCGTGATCATTCTTCCTGGACCGATCCGCTAACCACTCAACAATCTCTGTTGACCAGCGAAACTATTCTCTAGACGCTTTACACTATGGCCGACTCGGACATTGTACTTCGTTTTGTTTCCAGTACCGATGGGAACGCAGACATGCGTACCTTTCGCGTCCTGCAGGTGATACAAAATGCCCCCGTGGAGTTGGAGGTGTACAAGGTAGCTTTCCTGCCTTTTCGCTATCCTGCCTGACACTGAGCCACCCCCCTTAGTTCTTACATCCACTAACTGGTCACTCCATGGGGACGACGACCTTCCATCGCAAGAACCTTGACACCTTGGTGTTCGAGACGGCCGGCCACATTGAATGGTTTTCTAGCTTCAACGCCACAGTGTGGTTCGGCGTGGACGAGGTAAGTCGCATCCGCTGTTGTATACGCACCACAATTGCTCTGGTCTCTAGGTTGCTGTGAAAGACTTGCGTAAAACAAAGAACGGCGGCCGGTGAGTTCCTGAAACCCGCAGTACTAGCATTGTGCGCTGAGATATGGCTGAGCAGATCACGGAGATTCAAAGCATCTGGTGTGGAATATAAATGGAGACTCGGAGAAAATGGAACTGACATGTCTGTAAGTGTCCCTCAGTTGCTAGCGTCGTGTGACCAGTGCCAATGCAAACGTCATGCTTCAGTGCGTCGACTCGAGAGACAAGCATGTGGCAGTATGGTCTGAAGACGGTAGAAGACTCATGGTTGCTCCTCGCTGTGTCGCGATCCTCGACAGAATCGTTGTAACCTGCTTTCTGAATCTTTGGTTCAAGCGACTGGGGAAGTGGTGAACTTCTTTTTATTTCTCACACCAGCAATTCGTCACATGGCAGGTCCTTATATACTGTACAGAAACGTACTTAGTAGTCTTCACAGAACTCTCATCAAGTGAGACAAGTACATTACATTGTAGTCACCCGTAGTTTGCGCTCATATTCCCACCGTGATCCGTCGTTGTCGGGGTGTTGACGATACATACTGAATCCCAAAACCTTCGTCGGCCGGATGGGCGCCGTGGTTGAGCTCAGTTTGATTTCAAACGCGTTTCATGGAAATGTGGGAGTTCCAAAGAGAGGGTTTCGCGCGTACCATACATCCAACACCACCACTTTGGCACGTCCAGCTAAGCGTTATACATGTGTCTGGTTTGTACACCAGCAGAGTCAAGCAGGCAATTGCACTGCATAGCGACAATCCCAAATAACGGAGAGGAATGATCATCGCGCCTCGAATTGCACCACTGACAACAGGTTGAACGATAGACCAACATAAAGGGAAGGAAGAACGTACTTCTCTTCGTCCTCTTCTTATACATGATCCGGTGACCGCACTCTCGACATCGGATGGGTTCCCTGGATTTAATCTCATTTTTAGCGCCACAATCTTTGGACGTCTGTCAAACGATGCGATGGCACAGACGAGAAGGGAAAAAAGTACCTGCACAGATGTATTCCATTTCTTGACGGGGATTTTGAGCAAAGCCTGCACCCCCGCCAGAGGTGTTGGGCTGGCTTGGCTGGTTCATGGTTGCTCGACGACAAGGATAGGAACGCCAAGTTGTGACACGTGACACCGTATACCGCACAGCCGCGTTAATTTCGATCTTGCACATGTACCAAGTGATGCGACTTGGCGACGGTGTGTTGGGAATTGCCATAATCACGCTGCAATGCTCCGTTGTCCAGGGCGACAAGCATCGCGGATGGACGACGAGTCGACCGGGTGGGTCTTCCCTTTGACCCCCTTCAGGCATCATGTTCACAGCCTCGGTCGCTCCTGGTTATCTGTCCCAGGCTATTAATCGACTCCCGGTTCCGAACCGGGACGGGAAAGCTGTGTTATTTGCCCCGCGAGGATGATCACCTTGCCGACGAGTCTGGGCTCCTATTGTTAGCCGTGCAACCTGGGGGACAACGCCTACAGTGGAAGGTTACGCTCGTGGATTTGACGACCGTTCATACATGACAACCGTGGGGCGTCTCCAAGGCGCCTTACTTATAACTATACCCCCCTCCACCCTACTCCCCCAAGGCCACCTTTACGACGACACACTCCCATTCCCCATTTCCGCCCACATGGCCAGCGCACTTCCGTCTTTTATTGAACTCATGGCTTCTCTCGGTCTCGACAACGACAGAAAGCCTTCCACATCCCACGTCACCACGTCCCGTTCTCGTTCAGGCTCTTGTTCTTCTGTGTCCTCTCTCGGCAGTTCAAATCCGGGCTGTAGCCCAGTATCACCGTCCTTCACTATATCGTCCGAATCCGGTCCCCGGGATGTGGATGTAGACAGACGGCATGGCCTTACCCGTTTGCGAACTCTCCGATTTTCGCCTTATAATTCTCCAAGTGTGAGTGTACCTCTCCAATGTCACAATGAGCCCTCTGAGCGTACGTGTACAGTCTTCCGCTAGACAGAGCACCTCCACACTGGCCCCGTCTGGTGAAGAGGTAGAAAACAGACGAAGGGTATGCCAACTAAACATCCCTCCATGATTCTGAGGATCTGACGTGTACTTCCCCAGTCTGCCTCCCCACGCTTGTCTTCTTCGCCAGCTCGAAACAGGCCCTCTCCCCTGCAATCTGCCAGGAATTCGCGGGAGTTTACCGCACCCATCTCCAGTTATGCTCGTCGTAGAACTCCACAGAATTCTCCGACGACAGCAACCTTTCCTCATCGCGTCCATGCTGATCGACCCGAAACCATCGCCTTACCATCACTTTTGCCTGCGCCCATATCTCATTGACGGACAATGGTTCTCCATTTGTGACGGACTTTCTCTCCTTGATAATTGGCTAGGCGGACGATTCTCGTACCTATTTTCACTCACGGACAGTAGGCGGTACACACGCTCTTTACTCTTCTTGTCACGGACTAGATGTACACTCTAATTTATGATCCCTGAACAGTCATTTGTACACCATCAATGGCATACGCTCCTTACACATCCTAGCATTCGGTCATAGCAGATCTTCCCCAGATTCACGATGTCAGTCGTGATCGTTTTCATTGGGGCCGGGACAGTGTTTTTCCAGGTCGTCGTCATCCTCGTACTTTATCCCACACCAAAAGCAATATACATGTTTATCTCGGAGGTACGTGAGGACCAACCTCAGCCGGTCTTGAGCCTACGTTGGCAACATTAGTCTTCTCCCGAAGGAAAACACTGCGTCATACCCTGAGACGAAGGAAACAGGCAGCTTCTTCGACCGTTTCCATCGGAAAGTCCTCTTGTGGTACTGCCCTGTTCATCTCGTTATGATCGCTCAGTACGTTCTCGTCTTCGTCACTAGCAACGGGTTGCAGTGCATCCGCGCGCATCTGATCGCGTAAGCGAGCTGCTTCGTTACCTCCCTCGGGGAGTACAAGAGAGGTGCCTCGTGTATACTCCAACATGGCGCCCATCAACCCCTTGGGAATGGGATCAACGTCGTCAGGGTTGATCCAGAGAACGTTGAACTGATACGTAATCGCAAAACGAATGAGTGTCCGTCGTAGTACAACTTATAGAACAAAGCACTGACCGTAACACCGGCCATTTCGTCAAGGGTTGTACAAGTCCGTTGTGCACGCGTGAGAGACCCCTCGGCGCGCCTTTCTTCGTATTCCCGACGGTGGAAATCTCGGAAATCCTCCTTACTGGCATCCTCGGCCATCTTTGCCATCTTTGCCAGACGATCGGATGCACTGAGAGACCGGGCGCGTTTCCCCAACCCAATACCTCTCTTGCCTGCAATCAAGATGAATCAACGCGTGCGATGATGGCCACTACGACGAACCCGTCCATTCGCTTACGGGAAGCGGTTCGACTCTGTGTGTCGAATCAGATGTCGTGTTTCGTCGTCCTCCCGCGTCAGATTCTCTTGTTCCGCGCCCCGAGCGGTCATCCTCAGGGGCTAGCACGCTCTCCTTCTGACCCAAAGATTCACCTATCTTAAAACCCATTTTGAGCATGATCTCTAGCGCCTTGTTCGTCCCCTCGGTGCCTTCTCTCGCCCGCTCAAAGAGACTCTTGTTGAGACCCTCTTCCCTGGACTCTTGCTCACGCTGGTGACGACTCTTGGGTCGGTTCTGTTCATCCTTGATGCGACTGTGTCTCAGGGATTCTTGGCGTCTTTGAGTGTACGTCTTTGATTGAGAAGATGCTGCGGCGGATTCGACAAGGAACTTGTCAGACAGATAATCTTCCTCGTCTGACATGGTGCAACACGATCAAACACAGATGGGCAAACATCGGACGCTCACACCAGCAAGCTTTCAAATGGACATGAATAGGTCATCAACAGCCATGAAAAGTACGTAGAAAGTCGCGCATCAGATTGACGAAAGCGACACTACAAGTTTGTAGAAGAAAACAGCACCAGACCGCCGACACGGAGAATGAATTACTTGACTCGTGAAAATCGCGGAAAACTTAGCAAAAAGAACAATACTAAGTGACGATAAACTGGCACTGGGGTGTGCGTTAAATAAGAAGGAAGGCAGGAGGGATCTGGGGTTATGATCACAGGAGCGTATTTAGGCCGCTGGGGCGACAACGTCAGCATCGAGAGCGGCGTTGTCGCCTTCCTCTTCCTTGGTTGAATTGACAGCGATCTTGATGGCGATGGCGCGGCCGCCAACTTCTTTGCCTTGGATCGCCTCGATGGCCTTCTGTTGCTCTTCTTCGCTACCGACGTCGACGAAGCCATAACCTTTGCTTCTCCTAGGCTTCCACTTCCTGCGAACCACGCGGGCAGAGACGACGTTGATACCAGCCTCGATGAATAGGGCGGACAAACCCTCATCATCGATGTTGAAGCCAAGGTTGGCAACAAACAGCACCGTCTTGGAGGGTTCACCGACCGGATCTTCACCAGCCGGACGATGGGGACGTGGTGCCCGTGGCTTTCTCGCGCGAGGTTGCTTTTTGGCAGGAGAGGCATCGGTTGCATCCTCTTCAAGGGGTGCATCGATGACCTCTTGGGGCACTTCGCCTTCTGCGAATGGTGTGGCCTTGCGCTTTGGCTGGCGCTGAGTGAGAATGATGAGAAGAGCAGGGGATGAGGCGAAAAAGACGTACAGCGTATCTTTTCTTCTTTTTCTTGGGTTTGGCTGCTTCATCGGTACCGGGTGGAGCGGCCGCGCTATCCGTTTTGACATCACCATCTGCCTCGGCCTCGGTGACTTCGCCGGGCACGGCCTTGGCACCGCGCCTGCCTGGACGTCTCCTGGCCTTCTTCTCCCTGTCTTTTTGTTCGGCTGGCTTGGCAATCTCGACGATGACCTTGCGGCCATCGAGTTCCTGTCCGTCGAGGGACTCGACTGCCTTTTGGGCAGCCTCTGCGCTAGACACGGCGACAAAGCCATAACCTGCGGAGCGGATGCCACGCAGGATGACGTGTGCTGATATGCTAGAGATGATGAGCGGGGAAGGAGGGGGAGGTACGCGATTGTAATTACATGTCGCTCTGCACAGGCGCAAAGAAAGTCTCAAGCCCTTCATCCGTGGTGGAGTACGCAAGATTTCCAGCGAAGACCTGAGTGAGACGAGATGAAGAAAAGGGAATGCAGATTTGGGAGGAGTACCTTGAAACCGGGTGCTTCTTCGGTGAGAGGGACTTGCGTAGCCGGAGGCACGCCGTTTTCAGTGACCTGGGCGGCTTGGGCGTCGGACATTTTTGAGAGGGATGAACTTGATGAAACTTTGGTTGGGGATGAACCGATTCTCTTGGAGGTTGAAGAAAAGACGTGCAGTTGGCACGCGGTCTTATTTACACTCTTGATTTATTACCCAAACAAATCTACACAGGTTTCCATGACACTATGTATTATGTAACACTCCCACATATCTATATAACCCACCTCGGTCGCTCTGACTACCTTAGCTTTCTTCCCTCGTTCTTTGTCCTTCATGGCTGCGCCAAAAATGCTCAGTCTCTTTGCTCTCCTTACCATCGCTCTTTCTCTTACACCCATCATCGCCCACGTACCCGACCGTGCCCAGGTCGCTAGGCATGTACATGCTCGCAACGCCGCTGCCAACCGCAAGCGCGACTCTTCCTCTTGTATGCCCCGCCCATCAGATGTCGCTCCGACCACCACGAGCCCCCCGCCTCCGCCTTCCACCACCACACCACCACCCGCCCCGACAACCTCTGCTGTTCCCAGTTCTTCCAGCCGAAAGTGGTGTCTTGCCTCTGGCCTTTGGGAACCGTACGTGCAAAATTTTGCCCTACCCCAAGTCGGATAGTATGTCCTGCCTTTGCTTTTCCGATCCACTGTTAATCATTCGAGGTAGTTTCTACAATTGGCTCGACACCTTCACTTGGCACAATGGTACTGCCGGCAATGTCCTCCAGGCTTATGGGATGAACTATATGCCACAGCTTTGGGGTTGGAGAAATGCGCAAGCATTCCTCGCTAACGTCGTCAATGGTCCAGATAATCCAGGTGGTATTGCCCTTTCTCTCAATGAGTGGGTATTTTCGCGTTTCGCGTTTCTCATGCTCACCCGCCCCACAGACCCGATATCCCTAGCCAGGGGAACATTAGCCCTCAGGATGCTGCTGCCATGTGGCCGACATACATGACTCCTCTCCTGCAAAAGGGTTATAAGATCGCCTCCCCTGCTGTCGTCAATGACCAAAGCGGCGCGGACTGGCTCAATCAGTTTTTCACTGCGTGCGGGGGAAATTGCCATGTGCGATCCTCTTGCGGTACTAGCTGAACTACCTCACTTATCTTGTGTCCCTAGGTCGATATCATGGCGTTCCATGCGTACACCACCAACGCTCAGGATCTTATTGACTTTGCCTCCGCCCTATATCAAAATTATAGTCTGCCTGTCATGATTACTGAATTTGCTGATCAGGTAACTGTTTACCTGTTGCATAACTCGGTGTGTTAACCCGTTTCAAAGGACTACAGTGGCGCCAACAACCAAGCGACCATGAACCAAGTTTGGGACTTTGCTGGTCAGGTGAAGGACTTTGTTAATAATCATGACTGGGTCTATGGAGCATGCCCGTTTGGTGAGTTTCCTATTCTACCCTGTCCTACTCCGACTCACAGGATTCCAGGTCTTATGTCTTCGCTCCCAGACGCTGTCAACCCGGACAACAGTTTGCTCGACGCTGCTACCAACGGTCCCAATAGCCTGGCCTATTTCTACTTTACTTGAGTCCGGCATTAGCCATCCGTCTGGTTATGACGCTCTGATTTTGATCAAGTGTTTAGAGGAACGGGAATTTACTTTAGCCTTGTGGAACATTCACTCTGATACCCTCCACTTTGTGGGCGGCTCTTCTTTTCTCGCCTGTTACCCTTGCGCATGATCCGCGCACTTTGTTCGTCGTGCTTCATGTCTTGTGCTGGATGCATTTGTCGCCGATGATGTAACTTGTTGAACAAGGTGACTAAAAATTGTGATGGTCCGCTTGTCGAAGACAGGATTGATCACACGACTTGGGGATAGTTCCCACTCGTTCCGTCATAAAAACAGAATGCACCATGAGTGAGAGTCACGCTCCCCCGCGGAAATGGTCCAACACCTCCCCGTCGCCGTCAGGCAGCTTTTGACGTTGCGCAACCCACAGGCATGGCCGAGTCCGCCAGTAGAAAGGCTGCATCATGTGTTCACAAGTGCGCTCAGCGAGGCCAGGCAGCGAAACGCAGTGAATGGCTGGCTCGTCCTGTCGGCGAGTACACGCCCTCTTTTGCCAACGAAACAGCAGTCCATTGAACCCCGAAATGACAGACATGCACGCTCCTTACCACCAACAGACCCTCGTCTGTGGGACATCTCTATCGGTTCATAACTAGGACCGACCCCAGCCTCCCCGAGACGCGAAGGGGCTTTACCGAGGCCGTGGATAAGGCTGCCATGATGCGCGAGGCTGCGCTGAAGAGCGTCATCTTTGTTGGTGTACCGCGGGTAAGTCTGCGAAACAAGACAAGGGAGCGGGGCCTTCCCTCCCAGAGTTGATGGATACATTGAACACAATTTAGACGATCTTGTCTTTGACGGGCTTAAAGGACGCGCTGGAAGACGACGTATACGCTGCGTTACGCAAGAACTCAATCAGGTGAGAAGAGATCTTGTATCATAAGCGGCACGAGGACCTCACGTTTCTCGCACGCAGGCAAGCCAGCACAGGGAACATCGAGGCGACCGTCCAAAGAGGCATGGACTTGTGGAAGTCCATCTATGAACCTCATGCTGTCAAGTTGCACAATAAATTGGGGGCACTTCATCCCGATTTCATCAGTACGTATTCATTTCCATATTACCCCGTGGTCTTATCTTCGCCCCCCGTTTGATGACAATCTATCGCATCGCCTCGTTTACATGACGTGCCTCGAGTTTGATGAATACTAAATCTGTATCTTTATTTAGCGTTTATCATACAGGCCTACGGCACGATTCTGTCCCCTCTGCCGCGAGGAGACCTGGTGCAAGGCAATCTCACTCGGACTTTGGGCTCAGTTGTTGGAATTGCTACACTTCGCGCAGAGGGAAGGGTCGGTCCTCAGCTCACCAGTCACGTCTTTGGCCTCCTCAAGGCTCGTTACGAAGAGAACCTGAATGAGGAAGACAAATTCCTCTGCAGTGACGAGGGCACAGAATGGGTCATTCGCAAGGTTGATGAGGTCATTGATGCTGTGACAGCGGATGAACAGGAGATCCTTGGAGAAGCCAAGCTGTGAGCACGCACCCAGGATCACTTTATTTGCTTGTTATCAGCCGATTGATCGTAAATGAATGTCGTCGCTCTGACCTGTGAGAGGTTTGGCCTTGCATCGTGTTTCCGCCACGTGTGGCGTAAAAACCCGTGTTCTGTGACATCGATGGGGGCGTCATGAGAGCGTTATATGACTGCGTGAAAGGAACACCGGCTGTTTCGGATGAAATTTTGTGCATTGCATGTCAATTATAGTACACATGTACAAGTCACCGTGGACAGGTATGATGAGAACGTGTCTCCGATCTAGTTTACAATGTGGGTGGAGGAATGCGGACGTCAAAGACCAAATGCCTGACAAAATCGGTAAAGCATGGCTGTTACCGTAACCGTGTCCATCATGGGCGGATGTGTCTAAGAACAAGGAACATGAGTTCGATGACGTGACTCCAAGCAGTGTAACTTCACTATCGTTCCTGCACCTGCATTCCGGAGAAAGTGCAGCTCCCCGTAGACATCCCCGATCTGATACCGGGTGGCCCTCGTAGGCCGGAAGAAGGCAACAACATTTCCTGCGGGATCCTCCAGCTGCGAGGAGACCATCAGGGCGTGCAGGATGCGGATGGACACGCTCGGAACGTACCAAAACCTCGGGGGAGTTGGAAGACGGCCGCCAACGATATTGCAGGCCATCCGGCGCGTTAAAAATCCGTGCACCCTGGTCATACGATGAGCGTCGCACTCAGCGTGGTGCGCAGGCTAGCATACCGGGTAGCGGTGATCAGGGCGAACGAGGTCGGACATCGGGACCGCGTTCTGTGAGATAAGTATTGATCAGAAAACGTGCGCGTGTCTTCCACCGATTCTTTCTCCCACCTTGCCGATCACTGCTCGCCCAAGGCCGCCGTTGGAAGCCCACTCAAGCTTCGCAACACGATCCTCCCTGTTGGCGCGCACGGCCCGCCACAGAGTGGTGGTGCTTTGCCCGCCGCTGCTCACGACAGTCTGCGGCGGGTTGTCAGCAATGCCGGCACGAAGGCGTAAGGAAGGCACTGAACAGCAAAGCGGTAGAGAATTCCCCACGTGTTGAAGAGTTGGCTTTCACGGGGGTCTTGGTTTGTCCAGGATAAAACATCGTTCGTCGAGGCAGCCATGGCGAGAGTGAAAAGATGAATGGGATGCTTTCTGAGTAAAGGGGAAGTGAGCTGAGCCAACTCTGTAGAGCACTGGTTGGGTATGATGGACTCTTTATAGGGCGAGTTTTGAATAACATTTCATAAAATAGTCCCGTTTTCTTTTCATTTCTCGTGTATGACGAATTTATCGCAACGTGGACATTGTTGTGACAGATCACGGATGAGTATGAGGCAATAAACGTGTTGTCGCGAGAAGCCAGATTCATCAAGTTTCTGGAGTCTTTCGAGTGGAGTAAAGTCCGATGCGGCAGTCAGGTCGAGGCCGACGTGATCGAGGAACAACACGCGTTTGGCATAAGCGCTGATTTACCCATGGAACATGCGGATTGGCGTCGTAGTGGCACGCTGGAACTGACACGAGACTTGCCATTAAAGAGATAGGACGGTGTTTGATGCCTAGGGATAACCGAGAATTTAGAAGGGGATCCAAGGTGAGAATCTCTAGCAAGAATACTCAAAGACGTACAAATCGTGGCAATTAACGACAAGAAAGATGAGTTTCACGCGCTTGAGAGAGTACACGCGTGAGGGAAGCGGCCAGAAAAGGCAGGAATGGCACAGTGGCGGGCGAGAAGGGAAGAACGTGTCGCAGGAGTGCGGGTAAGGTGTGGTGAAAGTGGGCGAGTAAAGCGTGTCAACGGCATGGCAAGATTCCAGTAAGTCATTCGGAGGAGAAAGATAGGACAAACGATTGGACGGCGGAACATGACCATGGCATGTAATAGTCAGGCTAGATCAGATGGATTCGAGAAGCAGCGCATGTTGGCTCTCGGTATACGGGGACCGGAGACACGCCATTATGAAATGCGAATTTGATTATGAGGTGGATGAACTTAACCTTGCACAAGGCACTCGAACGCGGATGACGCCACCGCGCTGGTTCATTAATGTTCCCCAATACATGATGTCGAGAATGACGGGATAGGATACTGCAGCAGCTGGGGGGGGCACCTAACGAATGTCTAACTACAGACTGGCACACGCGTCGAGGATGGGGGGTGGGGGGGGAG
>JBBPJV010000601.1:0-18550 GCA_038088915.1 Sutorius aff. eximius
TGATCTGGAAAATAAAATAAAATAAAAGTAAATATCTAGACTCACAATCACAGCTTTTTCACACCGGTCAACAACGCGTAAGCGTGCACGGACCATACACGTGACCACCATGAGCCCGACATCGACGAGCATCACAACGTGGGGTATTCCCTTGGTTGTTGCAGAAAAACAGGATACTATTTCGAACAGAAACTACAGGTAGTTACTTGTATACTGGAGGAACACAACAACAAAATAAACAAACGAGCGTACGATAAGGACAAGGACCGATAGGTTGTGCATAATGGTGGAAAAGACGAAGGGACATGGGCAGCACTTGGGGAGATCGACCATATCACGGTGCGATCGTATATGAAGTATGTATGCAGTGGTGCTCCAATTTTGGGGATAGTCAATGGGAGCTTCGAACACAAGCGAGTTAATAAGTGAAACAGCGATAACGTGGCAGGAATCAAGCCTACGAGGGACAGGGTTCTTGACCATGGTTTACCAGTTTACACCACCCTGAGGGTCAAAGTTCGCCACGGGCCCCTACACAGCGGTTATTCACTAAGACCAGCATCTAGTCCGTCAATGGTGTCATACCACCGGATCCCGAGCAACGTTGACCTCGGCTGCCATCTGGGGGGAGCGATCAGCTCAACAATAGAGAACAAGGTCAGCCTGAGAGCATACCGGAAGGGCGAGCGAGACGGGGACGAAAAGGGCCAAGAGGAGCGCTAGGTAGCGCTTTGTGATAACCATAGTAAAGCAGGGGATCTGTCTGTGCAGGGAAACTCTGCCCAGAACGCCATGCTTTTATTCGGATCCTGTGGATGATGATATGTGAAAAACTTCATGATCACATCGACTAGGGTGCCATTCAGGAACCAGGTCCGGCGGCACAGGTACTTGTCCTCCTTCCATATTTGGATGACTACGTTGTGGTCTGATATGCGCGAAAAATTCAGTATTGGCCGTCTAACGCCTCCATAACCATAGCTACACTTCGCGGTTATGTAGTAACGCATCCATACCAACTGGCTCCAATTCATCCCCGTTTTTCCAAGTTTTTTCTCCATGTGTGGGGAGAACGCATACATCCGCCGGCTTCGCCGCCCATGCAATGCAGGCCTATGGCAAAATTTGTCACCGTGATCTGGCAGGTTCCCATTTCCGAGAGGGTTCGGGACTTCAATTTTCACACTCCAATTTCAGACATATCGGCCGCTCAACTCCCAAGAACCCGCGACGCGCACAAGGAAATTAAAATGTGTCACCGATACCGGAACGTGACAATCTTCTGTTACCTACAACCCACGAATGCATCTGAACAGGACCCCTTCTCACCGCAGCTGAACGGGTCGAGGCAATCAACTAGGTCGGCGCGGTCTTGGCGAACTCCCAGGCGCATCAACATGCTCCGAGTGGCTGTGGATAAATTACCACCCCTTGCCATGACGATTCGAGAACCATCACGCTACTGGAGAACCTTGGAAATAGAGCGTGATGAACATGTGTATTCGGATGAGAAGGGAAGCATGATATACACGACGACATGCGCTATTTATGTGTTCCGACACAGGGAGATCAAGCGTGCGTGGCGGTAGGGTTTCGATAACGCACTATGAACCGAAGCTTACACGATCCCGCCGTCGTAGGTGATGCGCTATGATTGGGTGATGATACATAAGCCAGTGAAATCCTGACTTGCCGGATACAGACAATGAACAATGCCGGTGCTTCGAATAAAGGTGGTTTCGTATGATGAAGACCCCGGGAGCATGACAAGAGACAAAACTTACAAGGGACGAGCTTCCCTGACCGCTCTTCACCAGTTGGGCGGCCCGCCGCCGCCACCACTATAGGGCGAATACGCCACGGGCTATAGAACGAGTGTTCAGAAAAGCTGAATGCACGGGATTGAAAAGATAAAGTAATACCCGCGTGGCCCGGTCCACCTCGGCCGTCTATAACGGCATGATCAGGTTGATAATAAAAAGGACAAGGAGAAGCGTACTGGGGCAGCACGCGAAACCTGGACGAGCAGGGTCAAGAGAAGCACTAGGTAGTACCTGGTGGCCATCATGATCAGGTTGGGGAATCAGCATGAACAAGGTCGTCCTTTTATGTGGATCCCGATAACGACCAACACAGGACAAAGCGCACTATTTTTTAACCCATTCGGGGGAAATACAAGCGCGACCCATACGCCATACGCACATCGGCTTCAAACGTGCTACCGACCCCTAGCTTTGAGCCCCCGGATCTGGTGAAACACAGTCCGCGCAACGTGGGTCGCAGCATCAGAGGGACGCGCAGTATGGTGCGTGAAACATGCTTATCGGGACCGCAGCACCAGGAATGTGGGGTGCTTCGATTGCAAACAGTGAATCTGCGACGCCATCACCATGAGTCGCACGCTTCGCGTCCCAGACTTCCGGATCATCCATCACCGTGTCCGTTTTAAAGGCACGGCATGGACGCTGCGGCACGAGTGTATCAGTAACCCCGCGGTCAACTCTGTTTGTGTGAGGTTACCCACCGAGCACCATCACAGGGGCGTCAAGCGATGGTCCTGTGCTGGAGTCAATTGGAGATCACACGCGCCACAAAGGCGTTGGCAGCCGCACTGAGGCCGACTCCGTTGCTCGCCGAGCCGTATCCCAGACACTGTTGCATGCACGTCACCAGCCGCACTGTAACCGTCGTCGCTCCCATGGTACCGTCTCCGAGGTATCAGATAACTACGTAGAAAGAACCAAACATCAGGATACCCGTCGAGGCATTCACACGTACCGTGGATCTGTGTCCGCCCGACCGACGATGGTAGTCTTAGTGTCCCCTCGCGCTTTTCCGGGACGCAATAGACCCGCGGCGGGCCGCGGGGCCTCTGGATTGTTCTGGCCCTTTTCACCATCCTTCTTTGACACTCTTTCTCGCCTGCAAGCAGGGTGACTCGGCGGGCGCGAACGTGGCCAAGCAAGCCGCTATCACTGATCTTGAAATCCTATCCTGTGATATTGATGAACCCTTACCACTGGGCATTCACGTTACCAAGGCTGTCAGTAGATCACATCCTTGGACATACTTCAGTCGACGACATAAAGGATGCCGGCGTTCAGCACGCGGACGATCCCACATCATCGGGGCAGGCAAATTGACACGCCCATCGTGTTTTTCATCTGGAGAGTCCCGGGGGCTCGGTCATGAAGTGACTGATCTTGACGGCGGGATTCTACTCACAGGGCTGGAGGATGTTGTTCGGCTCATTAAGGCCGCGATCTAAACTGGTTTGGGTTGTTCCGACAGCTCGCCGGGTCATTCAACGCCCAATCCCGTCGGCAGGTTGATTTCCACCCGGAAATGCCAAACCACCTCTTCAGGAAAAAAAAAAAAGTGGTAACGCTGCCCCTCGCGTGAGTCAGATGAGGTACGGAAACCGCGCACAAACTGGTGACATTGCGAATAGGTATCATGGGTTTTTGGAATACATCCTCTGAATGGAAACTAATGTGGGTTGATGTATCTAGAATACATCAGGGAACTAGGCAACTCCTCGGTAAAACAAACAGCACAAGAAAGCAGACGGATTGATGGGTTGTGGATAACGCAAGAAAGGGGGCAGTCAAGGAGAATTTGATAGGATCAATTGTGTGTGTGGCATCGTCTATGAACCGGTGATGCCCCGATCTACGGGATATGGATGTCGAAAGAGGTGAGTGGATGCTTTAACATGGACGAGTTGACATGAAAGTGTCCAGGAACTATTGGGGGCGACGCTTACGGAGGACAAGGTTGGTCGATTGTTGTCTACCACGCAGGTTCACCCCCGGAAGCCCAGTCTGACTCGGGATGCTGTACAGCGAGTGAGTATGCAGTGTCACCGTGTCTAGCTGGTGATGGGATAATACCTCGGGGTCCCGAGCAACATTCTCGGCTGCCAACTGGAATGCGGTGATCAGTCCCGCCGTGAGGGGAGGAAAATTAAGGGGGAGAACATACTGGAGCAGCGAGGGACACGGGGACAAGGAAGGCTAAGAGGAGCGCAAGGTAGTACTTGGAGGCAATCATGCTGAGCTCTGAACTGGGGGATCGTGTAAACGTGAAGAACCGGCGCAGAAAAGACGGGCTTTTATACGGGTCCTAATGACGACGAATATGAAAAGGCGATCTACCATCGCGGTCAATGGGCTACTCAGGAACCAGGTCCACGGCGCCCTGTATTTACTTCTTCGGCCTCCCACAGTCGGGGGAAATACCAGAGGGACGTACCTATATCCCTCCCATTCATTGAGATGGACTTTCAATATTTCAATCCTGGGTATTTGAATTCCAATTCAAAGTCAAATCGCAGCTTCCCGGGCGGCTTCCGTGGTCCGGGCACCCGTCTTTATCGTCTCTAGAAATAGTAACGGTAATATGCAGAAACGTGCGTTCCGCGAGCTCCAGGTCATAGCTCTAAATGCAGTTCTATGTTTGGCTCAACGTATAAGCACCGCGTTAACCAGGAATGGCAGTTATGCTACATTGAGATTTTCGACAAAAAGGCACGTACTGACCCCGCGACGGAAACGCTGCAGCCGTGTCACTTGACGATGCGCCTGGGTGAACCGTCGGTAGAACGCTAAAGACCGAGGGTGTGCGTAAATCATCGAGGACATCGTGCACTATTCGGCTCAACAGTGCGAGTACTGGATCATCGCTAGCGCCAAGCTAGGCACCGGCCCCCGACCCCTGGGTATCCCGTCATGTCACCTAGAACGACATGGCTCACGCAACCTTGCCAGGAATCCCGTATGATGCCCCTCAGAGCTGTCCCTCTCTGAGTGGGTGACCCCAATTGGCTAGATCAGGCTTTGACGCCGTTAGCGTACCGTGAGAATCGAAACAATCCTCCAGTTAGCCGATCAGTGGCACCAGCTAGATCGAGCGATGTCATGGAGTCGAATGGTCCGACACCTTGCAAACAACACCAATAAATGTGATTTCTTTGAAACGAATATCAGACATAACCAAAAATACATCCTCTGAATAGAACTATAACACTCGGAGCACATCCATCAGCTGAGTAATTCTGCAAGAAAGCACCAGAAATAAAACAAGCAAGGGTCTGGTAAGGACATGGACGAATTCATAGGTAGCGTTGGTCAGAAATGAGTAAAGAATCGGAGCAGCACTTGAGTTGGTGAGGCTCCAGTTGAAAGGGACATAGATGTCTTTGACGAGACGCATGTTAACACGATGGTAGGTCTTAGAACATTTAAAACGTATTTACGAGGGGTCAAGGTTCGTTGATCACTGGCCAACCGACTAATAGTCGGGGTTACCGCCAGGGGGGACACGAGCTTCGAGCTCGTTTTCCACCTGGAAGGAGGTGATTAGTTCAACCATGGGTCTGGAAAAGGTGGTAGCGCACTGGAAGGGCGAGAGCCGGGACGAGGAAAGCAAAGAGGAGCGCAAGGTAGTACTTGGGGACGACCATGGTCACGAATCAATCTGTGGGGGTGGAGAACAAACCTCAGAAAAAGCCTGTTTTTATAAGAATCCTGCTCGCTGACATCAGGAAAATGATCTGTCAAGTATTTGGCAATTCTGCCTGGAGCCCGACGTTCGCTGAACAGGTGGCGTTGTCGAGATCAGTGTCCATTAATTTGCAGTGCCACGTCTACTGTCGAGTGGAACACGCTCGATATGCCCATCCGTTAACGTCGGAAACGGGCCAGCTAGTCTTCAAACCCATTCGCTTGCTACGCAGGAACCGCCACGTCCGGAGGTAGGGCACACTATTTGGGTTAAAGCTCCATCTCGTACCCGAGGAAATCCTACCGCATGGAGCAGTTGTGTAGACGTGTATCGTGACGTGAACGCAAACATCCGCAAAGTTCCTGTTTGTTGAAGGCTCGGATTCTCGGGGTCTAAGTACGCCAGCAAACCACGTCATGCTGAAAGTTCAAACGATAGCCTGCCGAGCCTGCTATGAGTGACTCGAAGACGGTTTGAAAAGTGAAGCCATGTGGACTCCTGTCTCAACGTGTAAACCGGGTTGATCCATTCTGCATTAACACGTGTAGGACATACCGCCACTATCCAATGCTGCGCGTCAAGCGCACGCTCACAAGAAACCCTCTGGTATGCGTGCCTACGGATCGGATTTACCGGAACATTTATCATTACGTCAGGTGTGATAACAATCCCAATGGGACGGTTAGGTCTGAATCGCACAATCCTTAAACTTGACGTGTTCAGTTTCCCAATCTCCAATCTTCTACCTGATAATCGTGACAGAGTTCCCAACGACCTGCGACAGAGTCATCAAGTGATGACGTTGCACAGGTGGGGAGGATTTGTTATCGACTACACCCTCCGCAGTCTGTTTCCGCATGATGTGTCATGATGGTATCCGTACCTGCGACAAGGTCGTGACAAATATCTAGGAACGTGTTCAGACATGCGGCGATGGCGTAGAAAGTTGTGACGATATGTACATATATAGCGTTGTATGGATACCCATCATTCCAACGACGGGGTCTCGTAGTACCGCTATGGGCAGTGCGATGGCTCGGGGGAGAAGACATACTATGTGCCAGTATTTGGGACAAGAATGGTAAGGGCCACTTATCTGAATCATAATGGGAAGGAATTTTAATTCGCTTTCTACTAGCGTTATCCTTAAATTACCGCTTAATGGACTCACAGATCGCGGTACGTAGCGTCGGGCAATGACGTTACGAGCCCGTGCTGCGGGAGAAAACCTGCCGCCGCTTTGGATTGCGCAGTCTCTCGGATCATATGCTTGCTTGAAGTTGCAACAGTGACCAGGGTTATGTGACAACCCCCGTTATGTCACGAAACAAATCTAGGGACACGCTCGAATACGCGGGCTCGGAAATTGGGCAGATGTGGCACCACGATGGAGAGCCTGTCATTCCAAAGGTCACCTCACAATCGGGGCGTCCTGCATTACTTGCGGGTGGCGGCATGGATGCACGATTCGTGGTGACGGACTCGCCGATCAAGTATCTGGAGCCACAGAATTCGCTTCTTGGAATGGTGATGCTTATTCATGACGAGCACCCGGGCTGCTGGAGACCCGAGCTCGTTAGGCACCGGGTTTCGTTATTGGGCCTTTCTAGACCCACCTGCCCACATAAATTTGAAGGGTCCCTTCACCAAATCCAATTCCCATTGAATTGACTTACACCCCAACCCACAATTCTCCGTTCCTTTCCCGACCGACTAAATCCGCTTTCAATCCCCATCTCGTCCCACAACTACATCATGCGTGTATCCGTCACACTCTTCTTTTTGCTCTCAGTAGCATCCTATACTTTTGCTGCCGCCATCCCGAACGTAAAACGTGAAGTAAGTCCCCATCGTTTGCCGTGCTTCATCACCCATAGACTCCTTGTTCTGTTTAGCCCGGGCCATCTGATGTACGTTCCTCTCATCTTGCTCGCAACTTGACCTGACCACGATGCAGCTCATCGGAGAGCGAAACACCGTTAATAATGGCGGTGGAACCCCTTGGAGAACATAATTTCACTCAGTGGATTCTGTCAGTCTGCCTTCTAGGCTGCTGCAGTGTTCAAGACTGATGGCGTCGTTTGTGGAAAACCCAGGATGTTTCCATCCCAAAGAATAGGCAGTGTAAAGGCATTGTGTTGGTTTTCGGGGTGGCATGCTCGTGATGGATGGATTTTTCAATCCTCTTCTAAATCTGGACTATTATCACCAATTCGTCATTCATTTTATTTATCGTTAGCACACCCAGCTTCTCTTGTATTCCAATTGCTTCAGCTTGCTACACTGTGCGACGGTCGTTTTCAAATCGAGTGTTGATGAGATCTTGCATGCGTTTCCTTCTGCTTCGTGGGCTAAGAAGTGTGGCGGGTCTACTCAGACCCAATCGGATTCGCCCTATGGTCCATGTGCCTGTAAAGGTACGCATGATAGGCACTCCGCAGCTAACGCACAGCTGTAAATACGTGGTTCTTTTTTTTTTTTTGTTACGTAACAACTAACCCGCTAGTTTCAATCGGCTCTGACCAGACCGCTCGTCATGTCCGAACAACGCCCAACCGAGGCTCCGAGTGTTCATTCGTCCCAGGCCGAGGTGTGGTATCTCAAAGAAATTATATTTGGCACGGAGAATTCGAGGAGACGGGTCAAGATCATCACGCAGAACTTCAATGGGTGAGTCATATGGTCGCAGCACAACGGCGTCGTGCTCACAAGTATTGGTACTCCCAGACCGTGTTCCTTTATCGCCGTTTGTAAGTAAACTGTCTCGTGTTGGGTGTCGCTATTTTGACGACATCCGGTTTGGGCGGGTGGAACCAAAAGGCAACATTCTCATCCTACGTGGCCAGATCGAGATCCTTCCCCATGACCGTACCACCGTTTCCTACGAATTCCTTTCCCAACTTGTTGGCGAATACCTCTTGACGAATTGTCCCGACATTGACATTTCTGCCGCATTGTCAATCATGCCCAGTACCACGAGTTAGTCGCGTCTCTCGTCCGCCCTTTGTCCTGTATTCATCCGTGCTGTCCTCTACCTCCTTCTTTCCTCTTCCTGCTATCCCACATCATTCAGGGGGCCTTGACCTCAACCCCCAATTCACGAGCATCGCCGCCTTCTCACCTTCCTCCGATGCTGGCGAACTCTCGCTGTTTGCGCAGGCCGGCATTCAACTCGTTCATGGATGGGTCGTCGACCCCGGGAGCCCGGAAGCAGAGGTGATGACTCGGATTCGAGATTACGACACTGCGGTAACGTTGATTGCGGATGCGGACTATATCACGAAGGGAAGATTATTGATTGGCGATGGGGCTGGGCAGGAAGGTGAGGCGGAAGCTGGACCGAGTCGGATTGCCGGGAGTAGTAGTGGCGCCGCTGCAGGTTCCAGCTCGGGCGGAGGCGGAGGTGCTTCTCTGGCGCGGCATAGCATGGCCTATTACTCTGACGAGGATCAACACAAGATCGAACGCGGTCAGTCTTGCGTGTTTGATTGCGTTTTTTAAAATCAACTCCCCGTTTATGCGCATTTTATTTCCGTTAGCCATTGTCGCCCAGCACTTTTTAGATGCGACAAAATCTCAGTTGACATACCATGGTCTCTTCCAGCTTGCGTCGACGCTCCAACCTGGGTCACTCGCCGCGCTCTTCCGCAATGCGCACCTTTCCGTTGTCTACAAGTCCCCTGGTCCAGGCTCGGGTTCTGGCCAGGTCACCCCGGCGCCCGACGCCGCCGCCGACCCCGTTCCAAATCTCAACCCCACGACCGCCGCCAACATCACAGAACACACACAAGACACCGCCCTTTACGCACTTGTCACGGATGACGTCTTCCTCCATGAACCGACCATTGTCTGGGAACGCCTCGAAGACGTCGACGGTGGCTGGTCAACGTTCGTCGATTCAGAATTCCATCGGTCTGTACCCCTCGGCGGGGATGTGGCAGGCCAAACTGCCGAGGACGCATTGAGACGGTTTGAAATGGAGGCAGGCTTGTACGCTGTCGTAGATCCGGCCGAGTGAGCGCCATTCTTATTTTTATCTCTTGCGCTCTGTTGTTCTTTGTGACGCTCACATTTTGACATGGGGATATGTGCATATAGTCAAGCGCTCGCGAGACAGCTACAAGCAGAGGAAGACGAGCGAGCACGACAGCTCTATGCACGGCGGCAAGAAGCACTCGAGCGACGACGCGCCCAGGGAGAAGAGGAGCGGCGGAAGAAGGAAAGCAAGTCTTCGATGCTGAGTGGCAAGAGCAAGAAGATCAAGAATTGCATCATCATGTAATGACTTGCTTTTCGACTTCGACTTCGACTCTTCTTTGTTTTCGGAGATTGATATACCCCTATATACACATAAATACCTGGTCTCTAACAGGATGCCCCAGCTGTTCCAAGGGGCACACGATGAAATAATTGCGCGTAAACACTTGCAAAGATGCTGGAAGAATGTTTATCATGTAGTGTTTCATTAGTCACATTGATATTCTGGAAAGTACCCTCGTGTGTGAACGTTTGAACGACACCAAAGGGGATTGAACTTCCAGAAAGAGCAACGTGCAGAAAACGAGTAACTCAGGTAAACAAGGGCCGGGGGAACTAAAAAGCAAAAAACGCATCCGTCTGTGTCGGGCCACGTCAAAGAAGTTTCGGACGTGATTGCCGCTCGGATGGGCGGTACCGAACGCCTCGACTGAGAGTCGGAGTCTGGGTGACCCCACGTTTGAGATGGGAGAAGTAATGACGCGAGAGAAGAACGTTTGGAAGCCTGCCAAGCATGAAAGAGGCGGGATTCTCAGACGCTCCGATGATGTAAGTCATGGGAGCTTTTTCAGTATGACGAAAGAGAGGTTCGTAGGACCGCAAGTTTGGGCGCAACCGAGGATAGGAACCATTGAACGTCTTGAACGTGCGATGTTTATGCACATGCGCCAGCTGGAAAGGGAGGTCGGTTGTCTGGCTCATCACTCCGGCGTTCCCAGCGGATACGGAGCGACGGCTGGCCGTTGGACCCCGTTAGCCTGCGGACGAAAAGGCAGGGTACGAAATACGTGTATCGCTCGCGAAATGAAAGATGAAGCCAGTGTCGCCTCGTGGTCATCCCTTGGATGGCTTCTGAGATCACAATGAAAGGCAGAATCATATGATAAGGAGGTGACGATATGGATTTACATGTGGGACCGTGATCCAAGTCAAGATTACGAACGTGCGAGGGTTCGACTCAGGTGCATGCCGCAGAACGACGGGTCACCACTTCAGGAACGAGCGAAAACGATACTTGACGCCGAAAAAGTTGGACTTGTTCATGGACTTACGAATCGTGCGTACGAGTGCTGGGTTAGTCGACGTACCTTTGACAACGTGTATCGTGCGTCAGTAAGGATCGGCATACGAAGGAGTCTGAAGGATCGCCATGGGTACCAAGTTTATTCAACATGGACGCCACTGCACACCACCTAGCTTCTGAGGTACGGCAGCAACCAATGCGACCAGAATGTGCTCGAGAAACGTGCGTTCGGGTACCATCGGGCAGCCTGCAAGGACCGGAGACCTGGAAGAACTCTCGTTCCGACAGATAAGTCGCGATAGACGAAAATGGGATCGTTTGGGATTGTCGCTCCTTCATATGGTTGTAACCGTGAAGACGGAGCATACTGTGAAAGCGCCATTGGGGATGGTGGTGTCTGGTTTCCAAGGAACCAAACTGAGAGCCATTCGTCGTTCCCTGTCGACCATGACAACCATATCCATGGGTTTATATGGTTGGATTGGAATAACATATGACAAATCTCCATAAGTAGTTGTCGGAGAGCGCTCGTCCAACGAACGAGATCCCCGTCGAGTCATCTGAACCTAGGGAAAGAAACCACCCGAATAGGGTTGCCTCGAGTTGGAAGCCAAGTGGTCAGGCGTTTCTCGGACAGTATAAGCACCACGCGATGCTATAGATGCAATCGGAGAGCACGTTCGTCTTGCCCCAAAGATAAGTAGGTTTGTAGCAATAGCACTGGTTGACATTTTGGTGCTGAAGTCATTTATTTAGTTTTCAGTTTGCTCCAAAGGTCCTTGACGCCAAACGCGATGGTGGCGGCCTTTCGTCGTGCGTCATATGATGTAACTTGTTGACGTTGGAGTGGAGAGCCTCCGCTTCTGTTGACAGCACCGATCAATGTTTCAAGCTTGTGACCGTGCGAGTGGACGTGGCATCATGGCCGTGTCAGGCACGGCCTTGATAGCAACTGTCAACCTTCAGCAGATGGCCTGGAGATCTGGGAATAGTCACTGACCAAAAAAGTACTGTTTCAGCGTGACGACGTTGGACCTTGGAGGATACGTTAGCACACCTCGGGTCATTCTGACGTCTCGTCATGGGCTAGGTGGCTCAATGGTCGTCTATAGGGTGCAGGAGCATGCATTGTTGCCGGTCTTTCTGCCCTTGGTGATGCCTGCGGTGCGTTACGAAAGCACTTTCAGTCCTTTTATGACATGGTGGACTCATCCACAAAACAGTCGCGTGTCATGCAGGCGCTATACGCTGTCCTAGGGCAAGGGCTCTCCACAGTCTCGACAACTCCATTTTGGACCCGTTGGTGACGTGACTGAAGCTTTTCGATAAAGTAATCGAAGGATCACAGTTGCCCCCAACGAGAATCCTGTCGAAGGCTTCAGGCTGGGACCTCGGTTCCGCATTAATGGTTCGCTTCGCGGGTTGGAATGCTTCTATTCCTCCGTTCTCGTGCCCGTGTCTCGTTCGATCGCTGCTCGTTTTTCCGACGCAAAAACGAGTTGAAACGTGGTGGCTCAATCGATCAAGGGTGACACTCTGGCTGCAAGTCGCCATCGATTATATTTTTTCTCGATTGGAGAGGATTGATCTGCCTCTTCGAGACTGAGCTTGGGAACCGCGGCGAGTTGCAGATGTCACAGAGATGCTTTTTGCCTGAAAGGCCAAGCTTTATGAAGCATAAATGGCTGTCGAACTGCTCGGACAAGGACCCTAGGCTGCCATCTGGGTGTGGCCGTTGTAACTGCGTACCTCTCTAGGCTCTGGACAGGTTCGACTAACGTCGTTGATGTTCGTAGAACGACTGCTCAGCACGCGCCTTCAGCAGGGGGAGACACCCAGCGTGCGTGATCCACTCCTGCATCTTGAGGACAGCGTGACGGCGCTACACACTCATGGAGGAGCATTTGTTGCAGAGATCCAGCTTGGGTGGTTCTTATTGTGCAAGATGCTTCTTCAACAATCCGCTTCCACAACGTATTCCGAGCTCTGAGTCCGTCATCAATGCCAACCAACAAGAATGTGACACATGGATCATCGGCACGAACCTGGACAATTCCTTTCATGTACTACGCCTTCATATTAACTTTGATACCACAGATTGCCCAACCTGTTCAAAGTGGCGGTGGTTCATTTTGGTTCCTGAGTGTTGAGCCCGAGCCTGAACGGAATGCGAGACTGGGAACCCTATGCTGATGCAATTAACGTAGTTCCGAGCAACGTTCCTATGCTTTATGACGGAAAGTCGCTCGCTTGTCATGCAGAGGCTGAGACGTACATGCACAGATATCTGGAGGGCTGCGCCACAATTAGACCCCGTTGTCCTTCATTTCCACCCTTCACGCCGTGAGTCTTCTAGCCTGCATTTCTTCAGCTCCCCTCTGCGCGACTTTCTAGGACGTTGTCTCGCCCGTCTTTCCGTACATCACCGACCTCCAAAATCCAGGGGGATTGTCCACGGACGCGCACTGAATATATGCTGCTCATCACTGCTCGGTAGGGTTTCCGGAGTTGCCTCTTACCACTCGGCTGCATTCCCGTAATCCTCATGTCTCACCCTCTGGGTCGTCTGGAGTTGGCCAGCCCTCCGAGCCGAACGCTCGTGCGGTGGTCTTGCCTTTCTACGTCGGTCTGGTAACCAGACCACCGAGACGAGGCAACGCACTACGTGTCAGACGATGGTTGGAGAATGGGAGAGGGTGTACATTACTGCAGGGATGCTGTTGGCCCGTTATCGGAAGATGGTAGCGACGACATAGTCGGGCCCAGCGACGCCTCCGAGTCGGTGTAGAGCATTTACGGGTCAGTGTTCGATCTAAGCGGAGGGGAACGCGCGAGTGTTCCATCATCATTCCATGACGTCTTCACACGCAACTTGGTGGGCATGGTCCGTCACGTCCTGTTGATGAACTGCTGGTTGGAATCCGATACTTTATGCCTCTTGGTGCAACAGAAGAACTGAAAAGATGTGAGAACATTCTGTTCTAATTGCTACAACCACGATCCCACATCGGCGCATAGGAGCACTGAAGCATCCAGTAAGAAGCCTGCCATCAATGGGCATGCTGATTGTTGGATGTCGTGTGAACTTCCTCTTCGTCGCTCCGGAAGATAATAAGCGGGGAAAATTGATGAAAGACTCAGAAGACAAAAACTATTATGGCCAACATGGGGGTCGAACCCAGGACCTTCGCGTTATTAGCACGACGCTCTAACCAACTGAGCTAGCCGGCCGTGGCATTCTGTGTCGAAGTGGAATGTCAGGTCGAAATGGTAATCATCAATAGTAGTGCCACATCGACAAAAGAGAGTTAGCGAACATTCATGTTGAACCATCGGACCTTGACGGTTAGACTGAGTCTCAGCCAAGTTGCCGATCTCGGCGTCGTAGGGAGAAGATCGAGGCGTTCGGGTTCAACGGGCAGTGACCGGGGCATCTCTTTCTTCGTATCAAGTATATGGCTGGGTTGTGGGTCGGACGGGAGCGATCGAGGCACGCAACGCAGTTGGTCAGGTCGTTCCATTTAAAGAACCCACACTCGAAGAAAGGTCGAAAGTGAGACTGAAATATCCTTCCCCCAACGAACATATGGAGATCAGGTGTTGCGTCGGAACCCAGGAAATATTTTTTATGTGTGGGCACAGATGACGCCATCGTTGACTATATTGTAATCAGATAAGCGTGCAACTCCACTGCTACACAGCGCGTGCTACACACTTTCATTTCCAGACTCAACGCCGCTACGTGGCTTCGGCTGGCGATTGCTCTTCAACATTTAAAGACGTGCCTCGGTCTCCTTTCTCCCTACGCTACGGGGGTAAATTGGCTGATTGTTTCCTAGGTCCCATTAGTCATGTCCGCCACCAATTTTCACCTCGTAACTTCTCCCGCTCAATTCAAGGAACTGCTGTCTGTCGATCTGAAACGGGTCTCTCTGATCAGTTTCTGGGCTCCATGGGCCGAGCCATGCAAGCAGATGAACCTAGTCGTCGCCGAGCTAGCGAATCAGTACCCTGACTTGTTGGTCTTGCAAGTAAGATATCCTCTACATCGCTTTCCGAATTTCTGCGGGCTGATGTGATATTCCCTGTGATTTTTGGTTTGTTGCATCGCTGGATAGGTCGAAGCAGAAGAGCAGCAGGATATCTCAGAATCGTTTGACATTGAAGCTGTTCCTTCCGTCATCCTTCTCCGTGTAAGCGTTGAGCCCTCTAGCCTTGCCCAACATCACCACCTGTCACTCACCCGAGTTTCACAATCTCAAGGGCCACGGGTTACTCGGGAGGGTCAGTGGTGCAGATGCATTGGGCGTAACCGCATTGGTCAGTAAACATCTCGGTCCTCCCAAGAAGAGGGAAGAAACAGAGGAAGAACTTGTGGCGCGCATGCATGATATTATGAAACGGAGCCCGGTCGTTCTGTTTATGAAAGGGGAGCCTGGCAACCCTCGTTGCGGCTTCTCAAGAAAGGCAGTTGGCCTTTTGCAAGAGCAAGGCATATCGTTCACGCACTTTGACATACTCGAGGATGAGGCAGTCAGACAAGGTGATACGATGTCCTCTTCTGGAACCTCCGTCCGCTTATGAAATGGTGACAGGATTGAAGAAATTGAATGACTGGCCAACTTACCCGCAGTTCATCGTCGATGGGGAGTTTGTCGGAGGGTTGGATGTGGTTACTGAGATGGTGTCTAGTGGGGAATTCGCAGACGTATTTGCTACGTCTTGAAAAGCCCAGGAACAGGGACGACGTCAACATGCTGTGTGTACGACTTGGTCCATCATCAAGCAACAGCCGAAACGAAGCGGTGTTATGCCATGGAGTGGCGCATAGTTTGAGTACTACCGATAATGAGACTGAAGCCATCACCTTACGTCTTGGAAGTCAGAACATGCCTGGTACACGTGTCGGATCTGAAAATAGTAGATCCGGGGGACCCCGTCGCTTGAGAGTACACATACATTGGAGTAGCCGCTTGTGAAAAAGCGAAGCTAAACTACGAACATGGGCAATGGGATTCATGGCCTCGTTGGTGTCGCCGCGAGGAGATATGTCTGATCCAAACATCCGTTAAGCATTGGGGCTGAAACTGGGATATCTGATCGAGAGTGGACCACAGCCCCTCGCGACCAAATGGAGAACAGGTCATTTTCTATCCGATAATCAGCCCAGGATACCTCGTTCCAGCAATTTTGGTCAGATATATATATTATTATCGGGCAGGGGTCCATAAGCACCTGCGGTTTCCATCAATCTGAGTCTGCGGTTAAATTGCCAGTGTGCCGTGGTGATATAAGCGTTCTTTTACATGACGTCACGCGATAATTGATGTAAATAACAGCCAAACTGGGTCGTCCAGGTGGTCAGTTTCTCAGCCGCCGTTCCATCCCTCTTCTTGTGAGTCAGTGATCTATATCCGCGAGGGGGGCTGCTGCGATACCCCACCTTTCCTTTTCGACTTCCGTTGCTCTTGCTCTCGCTCTTGTTCGCCATGTCTCCAAGTCAACAACCACCATGCCTCACTTGCCGTGTTCTCCTCCTCATAGATGTCCAGGCGAATCTATTGGGGGAGCACAAAGACGGTGGAGTGCCTGCGACACGTGTCGTCCGTCAAAACATCAGAAACGTCCTTGCCACGGCGCGCTCCGAAAAACATCCACCCCGTATCATACATGTTCGCAACTGTGGCGAACCGGGTGAACCCGACGAGTCAAACACGCCGGGCTGGCAACTTGTCTTCATGCCACTTCAACACGAACCCGTCATCGATAGGAGGAAAAACAATGCCTTCGTTGGCACTCATCTGGGGGATTTAATCCCGACAAACGCTGAGGTCATTGTCGTAGGCATGCAGAGTGACTATTGCGTTCGGGCGACGTGCAGTGCTGCGCTCGATAGAGGAAATGAGGTGATTTTGATAAGGGGCGCTCATATGACCCTTGATCGCAAGGAGATTTGGAATGGTGGTAGCATCACCCCAGCTCATGTGATCGAGGCTGCGATCGAAGCTGAGCTTGAGGAGGCTGGAGTGAACGTCCTGGATATGAAGGACCTCCCGGATCTTTTCACCGACCGATAGTTGTCGTGAGGGGAAGAGGGTACACTTGGGTGCACGTCACATGTGCCTCGACGCTATATTTATTCATGGTAAGTAGTCACATCCTAGAGAGTTCAATGTTTTACCATGCTTACCCCAGCGATATAGGGTATATGTGACGTCCCGGCATGCTATGCCGCTCTGTTTGGCACACAACCACCACATATACTGCTTGGACGCATCTTGTAGAGCGGTAGTCGCTCCTTGTACCCGTACTTCGTAGTCCCTATAGAGCTTGGTCCCATTCCGTCGCCGCTTCCCTCAGTGTCGCTCGCCGTAGGCCACGGCGGGTGTTCCGGTATATTGGATTTATCCTCGAGGTCGCCGGCAGATCTTGTCTTGGAGGATCACACTTGGCGCATCGTTTCCCAAAAAGTACAGGAAATTCGTTCATATCCGCCTCTTCGATCGAATCCTCTAATGTACTACTGCATCTTATCATGTCTGGTCCATTTCTGTGAACGATATTCAAGCCCATTGACGATTCTAAATGATCGTTTACTGCATTTACCAGTCTTGATATGCATGAGATTGCTTACATAACCATCTCAGGGGCTGAGTCGGTGATTCAAAACACGTCATCTATTTTGAACTGGGGATAACAATCGACCATAGTTGGTGACTTGCGTCTGAACATGCTTCTTCGATGAATGCAAACCATCAGGACGTCGTAGATCCCTACAAGCCACTTACTGATGGCAAGGTCCGTATGAACTTGAATGACATAGCGAAGAATCTCAATATCTCGTTATTTGATAGCATCAATGTCTCAAGCTAACCACGGACGCGCCCTTTACGCCAACGTATGTTAAGCAGGCACTAGCATCCGCATCCGACCCTGCTGGGATATACGAGAGTCGTGTCAAGAACCGGCACGTGCTCCTTGAAAATCCTGCACGGGAGAGCAGGGCCAAGAAGGAGCGAGCTGCGAAGCAAGCTCGAAAGCAAGCCGAAAAACAACAGAAGAAGCTTAGGCCGTTGGCACGAAACGCAGTGGAGTCAAAAGGGCTTTGGAAGTTGGAGAAAAATGCGACTAGGTATACATCTCTACCTGTGCCATTGGGTGGTTGGAGTGACATGTCATGCTTTGGAAAAGGTTTGAGCTTTTCGTACCGCTGCATCAGCTCTGGATGGGGTATATGTCGGAGTTGTTGGGGTTGGGAGTTCCTGATACGAGTTCATCTTCGCATCAAGGCAAGATGCCCAGCGCATCATCCATGCATGCCAAGTTAGTGAAAGCCGATTTCAACGGGGCGCTGCTCACGGGTGAGAAACAAGTGTACTTGGTCTGTTTCACTTACCACTAATTCCTACCATTGTTCCCTAATTCTAGTTCGCCAAAGCCGGAACCCATGTCTTGTCAATCTCTCCGGGATCGTCCTCCATGAGACGGAGAACGCATTCAAGCTCATCACGCGGAAGGATCAATTAAAACGTACGTTTCGCATGATCTTATCAGCGATCCTGGTGACATCATTGGTCTGACAGTCGTCCCGAAACAAAACTCCATCTTCGCCCTCGCAGTGCCACTCTATTCGACCTTCCTTCCACCGCTTACCGAGGGTGATTGCACCCAATTGCAACAAGGGCAAGACACAGTGACACTATGGACGGTGCTCGATAAGCCGCATATTGATTTCAATCTATACGGGAATCAGTTTTGTTTCCG
>JBBPJV010000602.1:0-18549 GCA_038088915.1 Sutorius aff. eximius
GTTGACAGGCAAATCTGTCCAAGACGAAACACAAACCAATCATACGCTCGATGACTCCCCCATCACCTTTCCCCTCGATCGCACTTTTTATGCCGACTTTTCGCACGACAACCAAATGATCTCGATTTACAGCGCACTCGGGCTCTTTACGCAGCCTCACGACCTTGACCCTACGCGGCTCAAAAAGGGGCGGACCTGGAGGGATTCGAAGATGGTCCCGTTCTCGGGAAGAATGGTTACGGAGAAACTGGCGTGCAGTGGAAAGGAAACCGAGGAGCGGGGCGAGTACGTGCGAGTGTTGGTCAACGACGCAGTCCAGCCCCTTGCATTTTGCAGTGCGCGTGGGGATGGGTTGTGCGCCCTTGCGGATTTCGTGGAGAGCCAGTATTACGCGCGGAGTAATGGGGAGGGGGACTGGGCGCTGTGTTTTGCAGGAGAGGAGGCATGAAGGGCTTTACGCGTCCGGGGAGTGTCTGTCTTGAACCTGAGGGTGACAGCGTTAGTGTCTGGAAAAGTCGAAACACGTACTGATCCTGCTTGCGGAAGTTTTGATACACAAGGAATATGTTTGATCATTATTTTTAGCCTTGGATTCATGAGCCACAGCCTGTTCGCGAAAGGTACAGGGCTACTCGACAACCACGAATAACGCCGATGGCGTCTGGCCCTTCATCATGCTCCGGACCTTACAACCGATACCAGAATTCAAATCACGTACGGTGGGTCAACGATCGCTTGCAGAACCACAAACATCGGGATTGAAGAAATCGTCACGAAGCTTAGGATTCATCCATAGATAGACAGAACAGATCCATATGAGAAAGTGTGAGGACTTGATGAGGATTGGGGAGTTGTGCTAATGCGAGACGATGATACATGCACAAAAATATTCGCGTCCGTTATCGCTACAAGATAAACCAACCAAGGAATATATGAGATCCAAACCATTATCAATACCAAGGTTACCGCTCGGGGAGCAGCGTCAACTCAGCGCCTATCTTGTCCGGCGAGCCTGGATCAGATGCAAGAAGAGCCCCATCGGGGTCAAACTCAAGGTCCACTTGAGGGCGCAAACTCCGTTCAAATACGTTGCTGTCTTCGTCGGCCATCGGGAGTGGTGATGCAGAAGCGAGTCGGTCGAGAAAGGTCATGTCGAAGGCGTTATCAACGGTGGGGAAACCTTCCTCTCGTGAGGAGGATGGGGGTGGAACTCCGGGGGGTGGAGATTGAGGTGCGTGGGTGACATTAGAAGCAAAGAAAGTGTAGATGTAGGAAGGTGATGTGCTCGAATTTGCGGTAGAAGCCCGGCCGTGCCAGTACCTTGGTCCTTGGGGACATAGAGGCGCATGTGATGCACGGTGAATGGAGAATAGCCCGTCTGCGGCAGTTTGACAAGGCTTGTATCGGGTGCCGAGCGTGTTGCCGCTTTGCAGACGTAAGCACCGGGTAGAAAGGGGGTGGACTGAGGTGGACTGCTTACCATATCGCACAACCTACACCTTCTCGAACACATCCGCACGCACTGCGGATCATCCTGACCACCATAGGGCGCTCGAAGTAAGACGCGTCTATGGGTACGACCGCGGACGTCGCTTCATCTTTCCCAACCCACACGCTCGAGCCATCTCGGTGGGACGCGCGTAAGTGAATCACGGCCCCACATCCATTCGTCATCCGCAAAGGATCGTCACGCTGACGCAGACCGCGATCCGAAGGGGCCGGAGGATAAGACGGCAATGGTGACCGCGTGTACCGCGAGGGCTGCTGGACGAAAGACGGCGAAGTCTCCTCTCCGCCACAGTAGAGCGTGTATCCGTATGTTTCCGACGAAGGCGTGGTGGACCTGCCTTGGGGACGGGGCGAGGAGGGGCCATAACCCTGTTCCCAGGCTTGGGTGGACTCGTCATCATCGCTCGGGGGCTCAATCCATGAGGGTGTTCTTGCAACAACAACGGTTGGTGGTGTCACCCGACCGCCTTCATTGCGTTGACCGCTCAACAGATTGTGGTCAAGCCTCATCGCACCTCTTCTCCGCAGTCTGGATGCTTCACCTGTGCGCACGAGATCCGAGAGAACAATGGAGTCATCTGCGTCAGTGGGATCCATTGGGTCTGGAGATGGCGGCCGAGGATGCGAGTTGCTTCTATAACGCATGGGCATACTGGGCGTCGATAAATTGATGATGGTCGTCCTGGTGCAAAGTCATTCGCAAACCCTGTGGATTAGGTAAGATGAGTGATGATATTATGTCATCAACGCCTTCCACACTTACACCTGGTACATCGATTCCTTCGTCATACTCCCCGCGTTCACTGGACTTGACCAGGATCGCGCCATCCACGTTGATTCATCTTTGACTTTATCAATACACACACTGTCTTAAGTTGCCTTTGTTTCGAATCTCTCCCAAGATCCCAAGCCTGTGGCATGGGTGACCTGTATCGCACAACTCATCTGACCATTCGCACCCGTCGTCACTCATACTGTTAAAGAAAATGTACGGGTTCAAGGTGAGACGCGTCCAAGTGTCGCCTAAGTGCTAGAACCACTCCTGCCAGGGACGGCCGAGTCGGTTTCATTCGCCTCGCATAATATCGCCTGGTGGCAACCTGGCAGCAACACTACGCGGTGGTGACGGTGGCGGCGACAGCTGACATGACGAAGTTTCAGGTCACGCAGAGCCTCGACTCAAAAGAACTGGTTGAAGCCAAATATTGTATAGCTGAGAGAGAACTGATCAGGGATCCTATGGCTACGTACCTATTTTGGTAACGGTCTCCTAGCTAGGAACCTGCGTTCGTATGGTGAAGTGAGTCGAAACCTTTTGCACTGCATGCATCGTGTGACTTCGAAGGACGAAGAATGTCACCGCGCCGTGGAGTAACGAGTCGCTACAGTAAGTCGGTGAATCAAATAAGGATACCCCACTCTCTGCTCAACTCTGGTGTCGTTGCGGATGTGTTGTACCGTTCTAACACGCCAACAACTCGAACCCCTGACGTGTTTTCTAGGAAGGAAACGGATGCTCGGTGGACTAATTTCGGCCAGTTCAAGTTGCCGCACGCGGTGCCAGCTGTAAAAACCTGGCAACCGGGAGAAGATGCCTGAAATATATACATCATGATGAAAATGGCACAAGGCAGTGTCCATTCTTGCCTCTGTGCCACGTAGCCCTGAGTCCAACCTCTGCTCAAACCCTTCACCATGCCCACACCCATCGAGCAATCGAGTATGACCGGTCCGCTAGATGGAAAGCTCCTTGTAGAGGATGTATTCCAGGACGACGACCAACACCAGATTCGTTACAAGACCCTCAGCTGGCAGGTCTGGCACAGTCATCTCTCCCGATGTCGATGCAATACTGATTCAAGGCCGTAGTTCGTGTGTGTCCTCATGATAGCAGAAATCGTGAGCAATGGGATTTTATCTCTCCCCAACACTCTGGCCGTCGTAGGCGGGTAAACTCTTTGATCTCCATCCTTTGTCTCATCATTCCAAAGGCATCGTGCCGGCTCTGATCCTTATCGTCTTCCTGGGAGTGTTTGCGCTTTTCACGGCCAAACTACTCATAGACTTCAAGCTAAATCATCCCAATGTACACACCATGGGTTTGTCTCCCCTCATTCTCCAACCGAGCGCTTCCCGACACCCATTATACTCTGCAGGCGATGCAGGGTTTCTTATGTTTGGTCCGATTGGCCGAGAGATCCTCCTATTTGGCACAATCATCTTCGCCATATCCGCTGCGGTGAGGATATCCCATTAGTCATCTTCGTCACAATCTGACCATATTCAGGGTTCCTTATTGCTCAGCGGCCAGCAAGCATTAACTACGCTCTCCGATGGGGGGTTGTGCAGCACGTACTTTGTCTTGATTTGCGCTGCAGTAGCCTTGGTGATTGCACTTCCTCGTACTCTCAGTCACATGGCATGGATGGGTTTTCTGGGTGTTGCAGCAATCACGATCGCTGGTCTGCTATCTATGATCGGCGCCGGAGTGGACCCACTACCCGGCCGAGTAATCAGCGCTACGATACCAACTAACTTTGAAAATGCATTCCTTGCTATCACTAGTCCCGTAAGCGACCTTTGTTGCTAATAGACTATGTATGATGACCCTAATCAAATAGGTATTTGCATACGCGGGTAAGTGCTCTCAATACATGGACATACACGTGGCTGATAACTTGAACGCACAGGTCACTTCATGTATGGGATGCGAATTCTGGCACAGACAAGAAACGACTGACCATGCTTTTAGGTTCTTCATCTTCATCTCCGAGATGAAGCGACCACAGGATGCTATGAAGGTTTTTCAACATACATTGTCTGGTGAATGGCATTCTGAAAAATACCGCAGGCAGCATGGGGTCTACAAGGATTCGCGACCACTTTTTACGTTGTCTATTCTATCGTCAACTATGTCTACATCGGCAATACCACCCAATCCCCCAATTTCTTTTCGCTGTCCCCCAAGTGGGCAAAGGCATGCTTTGGGATCGCGTTCGTGAACTTCATGTTGTGCGTGTTGCTCAATTTGTTTGTTCTCCGTCGTCATGAAAGACGTGATTAACAGTACCGGAGGGATCTGCATCCACACTGTTGCAAAGGTCATTTTCGTTCGGGTTTTTCGACATTCTCCGCACCTCCACTCACATACCGTGCTCGGTTGGACTGTATGGACCTCGCTGTGTTTCCTCAGCATCGTCATCAGCGTGCTCCTTGCTGTTGCAGTGCCAATCTTCTCTTATCTCATTGGCATCGTGGCTGCACTGTTTGCGTCATGGTACACATATGGGCTAGCCGGATTCTTTTGGTTGTTTGATACCTACCACTTGAAGGGCCAGATAGACGGCTTGAGACGACGGCCAGTCGGGACGATCCTTGCTCTAATGACCATCTTGGCGGGCGCATTCATTTGCATCGCCGGAACCTATGTATCTGTCAAGGAAAGTGGGGTTCCTATTGTGGATATATCTGCCGAGATTGACGGTCTTGTTCGCCCCTCAGCTCATTTACCAGTCTTATGCTGCAGGTACGATTGGGAAACCGTTTGTCTGCTGAAAACTGCAGGTGAATGGGTGCCATGTGGGTTTATCAGCGGGGTCTTTGTTAGTCATGACATGAGCCTTGGGATATATTCTGATATTCTAATCCGGCTACTCAGGCGCTGGACATCCAGCCCCTCCCCTCTGGGGAATCACGTTGAAATAGACTGTCGACTTATTTAATTGCAAGAGACCCGTTCCAAGTATGTTGCGCATCCACCTTGTTAGTAGTTGCCTAGCGGGTGAATTTCCCGAGTCTTAGCCTAGGTTCGATCGTCCATACCGCGAGCTTCTGTCCCCCGTTCTCCGACTTTGGGTGGAGCGATCCATTCCGGTATTTATTCGCCTCAGAGATTATCGAGCTGGCATTTGCATTTGAGCTGCCAGTGCCAGTGGGCCAATGATTGGATGATTACGCAACCCAGTTTGAATTAGGCAATGATCCTCGGATCAGGCGATTGAACGCGGAGGATGATCACTATTATTGTCGTCGGCGGACTCGCTGCTAGTCAACCATTCGCCCCGTTTCTTCTATCAAAACTGTCCGAAGCCTTGATCCCATCGACAGAGAAGGAAATTATGCGGGTGATGTAGGGGAACACAGCCTCCACCATGATATAAAGATACCACTTTTCAATACAGTGAAGTGAAACCTTGTACCTTTCCTTGCATCCTCCCTCGTTCTCACAGAGTAACTGCCAGGTTCCAACATCCAAGAGAGCGGTTCTCTCCACGTAATCCAACGTAGACTACAGGGGCGCCACAAAGAGGCTAACCACGCCCTCCGAATACTGGGTGTTTATACCTAGCACCCTCGGTCCCACAGAATGGGTCTTCAATCCCAGTCTTTACCCACCTGTATACACTCGGTCAGCACCTATTCCCCATTTCTTACGAGTGATTACACTTGCCGGCTTTACGCCAGACCATTGATTGGCTCTGAGCTTAGCATGCAAAGTCATTGGAATACTTACGATGCGTGAGTACTTTTCCGTTATTAACATACATCTCGAATGACCTTGTGTTATGGGGCATCACTTACTAACAGCGATGGCGAAGTCTGCATTGGTGTCAGCTTCACTTCTTCGCTGAGGATAGGAGAGCTAGAAAAACGTGCTCGAGGAGCTCTTGATAAACTTCGGTTGGAATATCTCAGCTATAGCCTCCTTTGCCTCATTAATCCACGCTTTTCTGTTCTAGCTTTATCTGTCCTATCATCGCCTGCACCGTGGAGGATATGGTATCTCCACGTTGGGTATACAACCCATCCTCTGATCGCAATGCGTGGCTCAATCTGGCATTCGTCGTCGAGAAACGAGGAGCGTCACTTAACCCGTCCGAGTTCATCGAAAGCATCAAGTTCAGACGGCTACCCTACACGACCGGGACTGGTACTACCACTTTCTTCAGAGTTTACTTGCTTACGACCTCAAAGGAGGGTGATAATGACAGAAAAGAGTATGCCCTATATTTTCATGGTTCTCACACCATCGTCGACGTTGGCCCTGCATTGCATGCACTGAACCTGATGTTTGAGTGGGTATCCGGTGAGGGTATGAGCATCAGGATCGAACCTTTGGAAGAGTGGAAGAATCTTCCCGTCGATCCGATTACTGCAACAGGAGGGCTATCCAAGGAATGGGAGACAGTCGGAGCAAAGCTGGTGCGGGAGTTTACCGAGCTGAATGCTCGAACCACTGTACGTTTTGCCCCAACCCCTCCGTGCTGCGATTAATGATACGAAATTGAAATACAATTCAACCCTGCCTTACTCTGGCTTCTCCGTCCCAGCCATTAAACATGGTCGACCCGCGGCTCCATTATGCCATCACTGCAACTACGTCTGACACCACTGCGATCGTTGCGCGGGCAAAAACGCTTGGGGTGATTGTTTCGGCACTATTCTTTGCTGCACATTCTTTGGCGCAGTTCAAGATGAGCCCAATCCTAGCAACAGAAACCGAGGTTGACTTTTCGTCCCCTGTGCCAGTGTAAGCGATTCATCTTCTAGAGACTTCTGGGTCGGATTCGTTCGGCCCCAGCTCGTGATCTTTGCTTAAATTTCCAGTGTGTCCCTTGAACGCTACCTAAAGCCACCCGTCAACCCTAGGACACATTTCATATCATCCTTCACCCTTGTACCACTGCGCTTCTCGGTGGTTCAACCGTTGATGGAGCACAGCGAGAAGGGAAGGTTGATTGCGACGGCCAAGTTACTCCAGGAGCGTCTTGACAGATATCTGGCTGATCCTTGTTTGCCTCAGCTCTTGACTGTCCTCAGGAGCATGTCGCCAACCAACGTGGAACAGAATGATGACAGCAAGGCTTCGGGAAAGACACATGCAAAGGAATCACCGACGCGCCCACGGAGCTGTAGCTTTAACAACTTGGGCATCTTGGAGAAGAAGCTCCGGACGCAACACGACGAGATCACGATCGGAAGCCTGCGCATCGGGGTCCGAATGAGGACTTATTTGTAAGGCGTTTTGCAGTGGCTGGTCCAGCTTTCGCGGACGCTTGCATGTTTTTACTTCCCCCTTGTCTTCAGGAACGTTCACATGTGAACAATGCATTCAAAGTGTCACTTTCAAATTCAGGTGAGTATTCTCATATGCCTTCAGTTTTTGTCAAGCACTCATGCGCTGTTCTGACCCGTTGCGATATCAAGGTGCGACTGCTTGGGGAGAGGAATGCATGAAGACGTTGTTGGACGAAACGCTGAGGATTGCGCTCCTGGTTCTGGACGACTCTTGAACCTTGAACACGATTGCTTTCGTGAAGGGGAAATAATTTAGATACTTTGCATCCATGTTCGTTGTGCACATCTTGTACTCACCAGTAGACCTTGCGTACGTTCGGTTGCAATCATTCCTTTTGCCTCGGCCGTTGCACCTGGCTTTTCTCACCAAGTCCATGGCGAGGGCTCCGTTGCGCCAAGTATGTTGTCCGCGAGCTTGCGACAACTCTGGTCCCAACCAACCGGTCTTCGAGATGCTACTCGGCCAGTGGTGTCTTCCGGATCGTGCTGGATGCATTTCATGTGAGCTAACACGTTCGCGTGTTCGTGAACTTTGCTAGCCGTTGCTAGCCGTTCAATGAGCCATTATAAGGGTTCGCTACTATACAAACCGACATGACGATATGGAGGTGGGTACCAAGGAAGTGGAGGAATGTATGGACAAAGAATCATGTCCGTGCGGGTGACTAACCACATCCATGCACGAAAACTTCCGGCCCTACGTTTTCTTCTTCTTGTGTGACTTTTTCGGCGCAGATACAACGGGCGTGGGCGATCTCGACTCCTTGAGCTCATCTTCCTTTTGCACGTCTTCCAGTCCCCGTTTCTACAACCCAATAGAACATGTGAGCAACCTTTGGAAAGGAAGGAACGAGGGACTGACCTTTCCCCTCCCCTTCGACTTGCCCTCTTGCTGTGCCAGTGTCTCTGCTTCCTTCTCGATCATCCCCAATAGTGTGTTACACCTCCGCTGCAGCTCTTGCGTTGACCGACTCTTGAAAAACCAATCGAACCGAAACACTGGAAACTCAGATATGTCCCGCTTGATGCGCTCGTATACGTCCTCGGCACGCATCCCATAGTGATTCAGTCGACAGAGCAAGTATCGATCCTCTTCTTCGGAATAAACCTTGCCCTTGGTTGTGGGATAATTAAGCTCGAGTTCTTGCATTGGATGTTTGACAGAGCTGATTTTTTTGGCGAGGAGATATTCCAGGTTTGACCGTTTGTTGCGCTTGGCCTCGCCCTCAGCAATACGGGCAGCGATGCGGGGGTGTTCGGCGAGTTCCTTCCAATGCTTCTTGAAGTAGGTGTAATACCGTTTTACTGCCTTTGCATCCTTGTCCTGGATCTCGGAGGCGAGCAGGTCATAATCGTCCGTCCTAACCAGAGGGACAACGATCAGCGTCAGACCGAACGATGGGTCAAGCAGGAGCATCAACGGACCATCCATAATTCTCCAAAGCGCGAACAAATTGCTGGAAATCTCTCCGGCTCCAGTCGTGGAATCCAGCCTCCGTATACTGTTCCTTCGATGACTGCTCTTCTTCGGTGAGCGGTTCGGCTGCGAAAAAGGCGCAGATGTGTCAGTATAGTCGATGGATTATAGGTCATGTACAGCTTTACCTGCATCGATAAATTCTTGAGCCGCAGCCCGCTCCGCCTCGAGTTTCTCTGGTGTGTCTTCGGGGCCCTGAGGTTCCCTCGTAGTCGCAGTGATACCATTCAAGCGCTAGGATGACGTTCAGCCGTTCCGATGCCTATCATATCGATCAAGACATACTTTGAACACGGCCAGTTCTCTTTCTTGGAGTTGAGCCAGGGCGGGATCAAAGAATTGGAAGTCCTGACTGGAAAGTGAGCCACCATGCTGTCAGTACGGATCGGGATGGCGCATAATGACAGCTCTACAACGAACTCACATCTGTATTTGCTTCGGCGCACGTGGCATCTTCGGTGCCTTCTCCGTCTTCGACGGTCCAACACGTAGAGTATCCTTGAAATAACTGTCCACGGAATAGTTCATCTTTCTCTCCCGCTTCGATAACGAGAGCATGTTCAAATTGAGGCCCTTGCGTCCACCGCTCCGGAAGTCCTCGCCCTCCCACTGTTGCAACGAGCTATCGGACTTGAAGTTACTGAGGTCTTCGAGGTTGAGGCCCTCATATTTGCTGCTGAGTTCCGCAGTACGCTCTTCGCCGCGCTGAATGATGGCTTCGATGTCGTCATTAATAAGCATGCTGGCAAGAGAGGTGGGAATGGTATCAAGGACGTGTCAGATAAACACTCACTCGTCGTCGGCTGAATTGATGATCTTCTCTGCACCATGTGTAATCATGTCTAGGAGTTCGTCTTTGCTCGCAGCTAGGTACAAGAATACATAAAGTTATAGCCATTCGGATTGCAGATAATAGTGCTTGCCTTTGGACTGCTGCTGTCTACCCTGCTGAATTACAAGCTGATCAAGACGAAGTTTTTGCGCGGCACGCTCGAGCATACGCTCCTCGACGCTACCCTCCGTGATGAAGCGGAAGACATAAACTTGCTTCGTTTGACCGATTCGGTGGGCGCGGTCCATAGCTTGCAAGTCGGCTTGCGGATTCCTAGATCCATGATAAGCATATCCCAAGGTCATTGTTCGATGACAAGAGTTCTCACCAATCACTATCATACAGAATGACAATATCCGCAGTCGTCAAGTTAATACCAAGTCCTCCAGCACGGGTAGTAAGTAGAAAGATGAACTTTTCACTATCGGGTTTATTATACTCGTCGATTGCGACGATCCGATCATCATGCGCTGTACTACCATCAATACGGCAGTACTCTAGGGTATGAGACCTCACGTCAGAAAGATCCGTGAATAAGTCAGGGCGCATGGGAACATACTGAATACGCGAAAGAGGCAGTAGTCTTCTAGGATATCTAGAACACGGCTCATTTGACTGAAAATAAGCACCCTTGATCCTTTGGCCTTCAAAGACGTAAGCAATTTATCTAATATGATCATTTTTCCGCAGTTCTCTATGAGATGCTCGTCCGTGGTGTAAGGCGGACCCGGTTCCTGATCACACAAGAAAAGTTAAACAATATTGCTGCATCGACGCGCTGAGTGAGAACTGACTGCGCCGTCAAACAGATAGGGGTGACAGGTAACTTTCCGGAGCTGACATAATGTCAGACAAGGTACTTGACATCGGCCATGACACGTACCTGCATGACCATATTCATCAGACGAGTTTTTCCCTCTTTCTTTCCTGTTAAACCTTTGGAAGAACGTTAACATTATGATATTCCAAGTAGACTTTAGAAGCACAAACCGTTGACGGCATCTATGTCCTTTTCCAAGACAGAGCGATACCACTTCCGCTGCATCTCAGTGAGGCCGACGTATATATTTATTTCCTTCTCTAAACCAGACTTTGTCAACAGAAATCGCGATATGAAGAAAGGATAACTCGCTCGGAAGAAGATTCTTCTCCACATCCGATTTGACACGGCGAAGAAGAAAAGGTCTCAATATTTTGTGTAATGCTTCCACGACTTTCTTGCTTTTCTCCTCTTCGCCTTCCACACCAGCATCGTCCTTGTGAAGAAAAGCATCGAGATCGGCATAGTCAGAAAATATCTCAGGGCAAATGAAATTGAGGAGAGCGAACAGCTCTTTTAAGTTATTCTGAAGTGGGGTGCCCGTGATCAACAGACGACCGCGGGACATGAATGCGCGAACGATCTGGGCGAGAATTGAATCAACATTCTTGATACGGTGGGCCTCGTCGATGATAATATATTCGAATGAGAACTTCTTCAACGCCGACTTCTCTATAAGGCAGATCTCATACGAGGTGACGCAGACGTCAAAATCTTGCGGGATAAGCCGATTCGCGATGAGATCGGCGCGTTCTTCTTTGCTGCCAGTTAAAACAACGACGTTGACGTCCGATGTCCACCGTTCAAATTCTCGGGCCCAGTTCTGGAGTGTTGACTTGGGTACGACGATCAGGTGAGGACCGTGGACGGCACGGTAGTGCTTAAGATAAGAAAGGAATGAAATGGTTTGCAGCGTTTTCCCAAGACCCTGGATGTACATCTGAGTTGTAATATTATGGGGGGTGACCCACTGAAATACGCACCATCTCATCAGCGAGAATACCATTGAGGCCATTGTGATGAAGCGAGACCATCCAATTCAAACCCTGAAGTTGATATGCTCGCATAGTGCCATTGATGACTATCCAGAGAGTTAGCAGAGAATTGGCGATGTGTAATAGGGGACGAACAGCTCGGAGATTCTTCAAAAACGTAGGGTTGATCATCTCCTTCGGCGGCTAGCTCTCCGTCCTTGAGCATTTCCTCGTCTTCCTCTTTCTCTGACTTCCTGTGACGCGCGCTTTGGTCTCTGGACAACGATGAGCAGTCGACTACAGGGGACGAAAGCGAAACCCACATCGGTTTCTTGCGACCTCTCCCCCGCTGTTTCGGTTGTGCATCCAACATGGCAGCGTACTGAGGATCGCGAGCTTTCTGCGTATGTACGAGAATACATAAACAGGCAAAGGTTGTATACAACATGAACGCGACTGACCTTGATGTCAACAAAGTATTTGAAGAGGTCTGTTTGGCCCAAAAGGTAAGAGTAACGCTTCACAGCATCAGCAATCTGTACAGTATGAGGACACAGCACCCGGTACCATAACGAGGAGGTACCTTTGCCTTGTCCATCTCTTGTCTCTTTGCATACAGCTGACTTTCATCCGCCTTTCGCTTTTGCTTCTTCTGTTGCCTCTCTGCGGACTGCTGCATTTTCGCTAATTTGGACGGCGTCGAACCGCTTGCGACATGTTCCTGAAGGGGTAGGAAGTTGGCTGAAATGGACGATGAACATAATACGACGGACTATGCGAACCTGTTCCTCCTCGTCGCTCTGAAGCTCGTCTTCCTCCACGCTCGCGCCCCCGTCAATATACTCGCTCTCTCCATCGTCCGCACCTTCGCTTTGCTGTTCCGTCCAACGTCATACGCGTGGTAAGCACAGCCCCTTGAACAAGGACAGGTTACTTGCCTGTCTCGATACGATGTTGCTTGGAATCACGTCGCTCAACACATCTTCGTCCATCTGTGCTAATGCGCCCTGCATGGCATTGTCAGTAGTGCAAAGGAGAGCCGATGAAGAAACACACGGCCAAGCTCATGTCGTCTGTCGTGGTCAAAAGGGAGCTAGTTGTGACAACGTGACTGTGACAGACGCGCAATGCTGTCAGTGTCACGACTCCGTGATGAATGCATGCCAACGGTCCTTGAAAGCTTCCCCAAGCATTGCTTCAAGTAAGCCAATCCTAACGCCGATTTGCAGGGCGCGCCGGGCTAACCGAGGTTGTATCCATCCAGGGGGGACAGACAAAGAAGGATTAGTACAGTTTTTGAGCCTTTTTTTTTATTCCCGCCAACCAGAGCCCGAGAAACCCGCTGTTACGTTAAAAAAAACAGCTTTACAGATATGATGGGGATGGACTCATCACCGCCCCGGAATCGTTCCCGCAGCATGCCCAGCCCAACGAATACTTTTCTTGCTCAGATGACCGATAGGAGGGGGGGCCCACTTGATAAATGCATCGGTCAGCCCCTGGAATCTTCAGTTCCCAACTGGGGCAAGCACCCTGTTTTGCCGACTCGCCAACATCTTCAGCTGTGTCATAATCAACTTCCGCCGCCCATGCCTGTGATGCGCTCAACGAAGGACTTTGACGTATCATTGTTTCAGGCCAAGTCCTGAGCCCGAGGAAGGTATTGGCATGGGACAGCCCCGATTACGGCATTCCGGGACATTTCGCCTGCTTGTCCGCCTTTGTCTTCGTTGGCAGCCGCTGTCTCACCTGTCAATGAATACTTAGGTTGCCGGTGAGTGGTTAGATCGACTTCAGAAGATCCATATGTTGTCGTCCACCAAAGCCCGCTCCTCATATTAATTCAGAACGTCGATTCCAACAGCCCGTGGTACTCTCGGGTTGGCATGCTGACATCAAGGCGACCACAAGGCACCCAATCCCCTACTGTGAATGACGTTGCTTCACCCTGCGCAACCTGTTCCCGGTTTTGGATCAGTCTGGCACAATTGCCGATTCCTGTGTCTCGGCCAAGCCTGCAAAATCGGAATGCTCGTACGTACACATGTTGTGGGCTATGTCAGGGTCCGGGGACACACTTCCCCCATAAGATGTTCGAATTTCCTCTCTTATCTCATCCCCATCCTCCTTTTTCTTCATTGTTATTCTCTCCCGACGCCCTTTCCCTTCCCTGCCTCACATAACGACTGATATGACGTTCTTCATCGATGCAACATTTGGTGCCCTTCTACTCGGGGGGTTTTGCGCCGCAGTGTGAGCACCAGTTCTCACCACATTGATTCGTTTCCAACTCTGTCCCAACTGTAGTCTGTCGGGAGTTGTGCTTGTGCAAACTTTTCTCTATATCAAGTTGTTCCCACAAGATTCCGCAAAGCTCAAAGCCGTTGTAAGTTGTCTTGCGTGGTCCCGCCCACCCATTGACCCCACGTGGTGATTAGGTTGGAGCGATATGGTAAGCATCGTCGCACGCTTGTTCAGTCTGGCAGTGTACATTCTCTCCCTTTAGGACACTCGATGCCACACACAGCCTATTGGTCTATACGTCAATCTGGACTGAGTTAATTGTGAATTTTGGTAATGAAACAATTATAGACACGATTCCGATGTGCGTTACCGATTCTATATCTTGCACCACCATTCATCGGCATGGAACGGACATCCTTTAGCCCACTAGCGGCATGTACATTTTGATCCACCTTGGTCTCCCTTCTGATCTTCGTGTCACAGTTGACAGTTATAACCACCGTGAGTGAACTCATATCCTTCGACATAATGGCTTTACCCCGGTCGTTCAGGCAATCCTTACCTTCATTGTACACTGGTATCTATTCCTCCCTACGTCGCTCCGTTGGTTAGCTGATTCCGTTACAAGTTTTTTCTGCCATCGTATCCACAAGCGTGAGTCCCGTAACACCATCCTTGAATAAAAACTTACTTCTTTCAGTGAGTCGACAGCAATGGCGGTTCACTGCATTGATTGTAAGCATCTACCTTACTTGTGGTTCGGATATGGGACCCAATCTGACTGACAATCTAAACGAAGTTGGTGTTGGCGTTCTTCCGTCTGTGTACGTACTCACCATTCCTTTCCATCGACATATGAATGACTTAGATGAGTTAGGTTGCGCGTCAGGTAAAAGTGATCGAGTGACGGACCGCTAAATGCCTATTGAATTCGTTTATCCCACCGTTCCCAGTCACTACTGCCGAAATGTGAGGGAATCCCTGTCCGGTAGACCATGACTCTGATTCCGATAATCTAGGATACACATGGGAACGTTTACAGCATTCAAGGCACATTTCCGAGTGAGTTTGGTGTCACCGACTGGGTGTTCCGAACCTCACAAACTTGTTCTCGCAACAGTGGGTCTTTACCCTCGGTCTAGCCATGTCATCCCTCGTGGATGTTTTAATCACGGGGTTTTTGACTTACTCGCTGCAGGCTCTACAAACCGACAGGAGGGGTTCGACGAGGCAAGCATTCGATGTCTCTGAAGACCACCGATGACTAACGTGCCCCAGTTTGGACCGTGTCATCAGCGCAGTGGTTCTGTATACATTTGAGACCAACTTGTTGACGAGGTCAGTTGTGTTACGTAGTGCTCCTCCCTCGTTGAAACGCATTTCTTCCAGTGCCGCAACGATCGTGTCAATGATTTGTGTGAGTACTAATTGGCGTAACCTACGGGGCAATCTGACCGTCGTACAAGTGGCTTACGATGCCAAACAATCTTGTTTTCATGGGGCTTCACTTCGTTATCTGCAAGTGTGCGTGGATGCTTTTGTTGAGTTCGATCTTTCCTTTACTGAGAAGACCTCTGCAGTGTATGCAAATTCGTTGCTGGCCACGTGAGTTTCGAGTCAGTTTGTCACGTCATAACATGTGGTTGAATACTGCTAGGTTGAACACGCGTAAGCAACTTCAACACCAACGACAACGTGGCGCCTCGGCGGACCTTCCTGTTGGATTCCCCCGATTGCCTACTATGCAACGCGGAACTTCAAAATTCTCGGTGAGTCAACCTTCTGTTGACGCAAGGTGATTGATGCCGACTGTCCGTTTGGCCGCGCGATCAGCCCCCTTCTACCAAGGTATGTCAACTCTAGCGTTCTTTTGATAATAGTGTCCCATCTTTGATTGGCGGGGCAGCTCGAAATAACTATCGAGAAAACCGTCGAGGTTGGCGCCGACGAGGTTTCGCCAACACAACCATTCAAGCGCGTGTCGATCCTCGAACCGTAGCCCTAATGATCTATACGCGCACATGTCTTTGTCCCATTTTTTTCGCGCATGATATTTTGCCCTGTTCACATGATCTATTTAGGGCATTTCATCTACATAGTGTACGTTGCGTCTCACATTTTCTGCGTCCTGGGTGTTTTATGTTCCATGCCATGTGCATATCACATATAGTCCGGCTTGGATACCTCTTCCTCGAATTCCTTCGTCCTCCATTCCTTTTTGCCCTTGATTTGACGGTCATCGTTAGCCATTGTAGGTCCCTTCGTGACTTCCGATTGGCCTTGTTGTATTCTTGGTTGTATGTCTTTGTTCAGAGGCTCAGGGATAGGGATTAATTTATGGGGTGTACATCTTTTGCTTTGGTTTGTGTGTCATATCGGTCTCGGAATAGGTTACAAACCGCGGTTTACTTCAATGGCTGACGATTTGAGGCGCACCGGCTGGATATAATAAACATTGTTGGAGTCGGAATCTCCCGCTCCGTTCAGAGTAAGTGTCCTACCTCTGATGATTATTCCTTGTGTTACTTCCACGAATACTCGGGCGTAGACTGAATAGTGGCACTTCAAAGAACCCAAGAGGCTCCGGGCGAATTGTAAGCCTACTCGCATATTCGTCACACGTACAATACATATCTTCGCTACTCGCTCTATCTCTCTTGTACCCATATATCGTAGTTGCCCATTTAGGACGTGTTCCAGTCCTTTGGTCTGTCCGCCTCAGCGTTTCCGCCGTTGGCCTTGGCCAGTATCCACACGTGTACAATGTGCACCCCACGTTTCGGCGAGGCTTTTTCCGCGCGTAAACATGGCAGGGCGTTTCTCACTCAGCAACAGGTCAGTGGGGGTTGGAGCGGACGCAACCGTTTATGAGGCAGCCAGAGTTCGCGTCGCCCGAACTGGGATTATCGACGACGCGGAGGGATAGAACCACTGGGAGTCCCTTCATTCTTGGCATGTGCGTGGGTACTTCATTCGCGTCCATGTGTCTCTATGATCTCAGTGCTTGGGCGGCCATCAGTAATGTGCCTGGACCTATCAGGTTGGGCGACCTGTCCATTGGCCAAGGCCCGCAATCAGGCACGATCAGAAGGGCGATGCTACGTCTATCCACCAGTCAACGAGCGTCGTCGCTAGGGCAAGAGGCTAGACTCGATCCTTCATCGTCGAGCACCAATTATCGATCAGGTACATTGGTGGGAGTTGTATCAATCCCTGACGCAATCTGCCCTGTGTTATATCCAATAACGTCCATGTCTATGTACATACCAACCGTTTACAGGTATGGACCTGTGTAGACCCGGCCGAACTCGCAGTACATAAGTCCCTGTCGTTTTGGTTCCAGGGGTCGGTCGGCGGCCAACCTAAAGCGTGCTGTGCCTTCCAGCGGCGTGCACGAGACCAACGAATAAAACGATATTAGCCTTCAACAACAACCTACTGCAGCGCAACAAAAGTTTTTGTTCAGCCACTTGCCCATGCGCTCAACGAGAACAACCTTCTAAGTTCTTCCTCGCCGTCGGCAGAGCCTTGCGTTTAGGCGTCTCCTACAAAGTCTTGGAAGTCAGCAATGATGGGCACGCACTCCGATATATGGAAAATATACCCTGAACTAGTCGACTCGTGGCTGCCACGACCGCGATCGCTCTGGACTAGAATCCGCTGGGAACTTGGAAATTGAATGAAGAAGTACTTTGTACAGTGCTCTTGTGTGCTTATTTCCAGGGTCCATTTCGCCGACCGAGACGTTTCACAAGAGAAAAGAGCTTATTATCGTCGGAGCGTCTCAGGTTGACGACTCCTCCCGACCAGCCGTCTTTCTTCACGCCCGTGGTTTCTTGCTCTCATGGGGATTGTCTCCTCGTAGGTTGATGGTAATCGGCGTGCATACACTCTCATCGGACGGGTTGAAGGAGGGACGTCTGGAGGAGAGCATTACCGTACGGGTGATCGAAGAATCACCATTGACCAATCCCCTGCCAGGGCGAGTTGCCTTTGGGAGTGCCTGGGGGCGTATTATTGTATTATTATGTCACCAACTGTTGACTGTGACTTGGATTTCCTGGAGGCTTGGGCACTCGCATTTGGTCAAGACATGTGACTAGTCTGAATCCCCTCATCGGGTCACACACACCTTTACCACCACTGTTGGTGACCATATGTCTGTTCTGTCTCCAAGTCAAGGCACATGAGGATAGTGTCATATGTGTCGAGTACATATGGCATTTGACGACATGGGGTGCGCCACGGAGTTGGATCAGGAGAGCCATTCCGCGCTGGGGTGCCTCAACATCGTTACCTACCGTGGTGGTCTTGATCTTGATGCCACCCGTGGGTAGGTGGACACCCACATGGACGAAACGGCAGTAACCCTTGCCGATGGTTTCGAGCGATGAGGATAGGTGGTAAAGAAGTCGGAAAAGGGATAATTTACCCAGGCTGGCACTCGTTGTTCGACGAGCATATCAAGGCTACGGAACTCAGTGGCCTCGGTTGTCACAACTGGACTCACCGTAAACAAGATGAGCCAGCAACAGAAGGACGCACCTTCCATTCCAAAAAGTGACGACGTTGCCAGGCCAGCGAACGCAACAGGGTCCTTTGCATACTTCCAGCC
>JBBPJV010000603.1:0-18549 GCA_038088915.1 Sutorius aff. eximius
CCGTGTCACGGAAGTAAGATGAAAATGCATGATCGTGTGATATACGCGAGATAGCGTAGTCCATGGGCAGCAACCCGTGGACATCGGGTCGCAGTCATGGTTGCGCGCGCGCTTGCTATTCCAACACGACCATGATACCTGTCGCGGTTTCCGGGGAATCGGCAGCGGATTCGGAGTATCGTCGCAACACACCGCGAGTCAAAATGTGGTCGTATCTGGGATTGCATTTGCAGAGTTCCCGGAGCTGGGTCAGGCAGAGCAGCAGGAGGGGAATGAACCAGAAACAATTCCACTTCAAGTATTGGGAAACGGTTCACGCCAGGTGTGAACAGAGAGGTTCGGGTGAACATGGAACAAGAGCATTCAGCTGGATGTGTCGGAAAAGGATTGCAGATCATGTATTTCGAATGGCAGCTTGTCTTGATATTTATTTTGCCTATGTGAATGACCTCTGCTGAATTGGACATATGATCTATTTATCTATTTATCCACATAGTGTCTGGTCCCATGGATGTCGGCTTGTCATCTGGGATGGGCTCGTACCGTGGCCAGCAATGTACTTCAATCGTTCTACTGTGGATCGTACATGCGATTGGTCCCTGTGCTTGAAAGAGAGGTCTACCTGTAAGAACAGCATGCTTGATTCGGATGTTCAGACGTACCGTCAGGTGGACCGTGGTCGTGGCTTGCCACTATACCACATTTGTAGGCACACCCACCCCCTTTCGGACGAATGGAAAGGATTTCGTTGAAAATCTTGATGAATAATACTGCAGTTTTCTAGAGTCAGTCTGTGGGTACGAGGACAGGAGCACCACGGACGACAGGGCTATTCAGCGATCGCCATCACGTGAGGGTTGACAGTCAAGTGTCCTTGCCATCCATTGCCAGGGTGAGAATTGTCGTCAACGAGGCCAGTAGATCGTGCGTTGTGCCGGATCGGCCTCTCCATGACATCTCTTTGGATTACTAAACTCCAGACACATCACAAGGAAAGTGGTAGGACTCATACTATCCTTCGACGAGAAATTTGGGGTCGTGGGGACCCTTGCCTCAGAGAAGTAGCGCGGCTGATCAGACCGGAGAGCAAAAATGTTTTTTTTAGATGATGCTAAAGAAGAGAAACTCCCACCCTTGCCAGGACGTCAAGCAGCTCACGATCCAACTGTCTGCTTCCATACGGCTCGAGGGACTAGATCGAGCGGATTAATGTGAGCAGGAGTTCTGGCATGTTACGGATGCCAGTCTGCAAGAAGCTTGTGACAAAAGTCGAGGACCACGTGCCCGCCATCAAATTGAATCCTGCAGTGGATCAACGGTTGTACTGGATGTAGGGAGAGTGTAGGAGTTGGCGATTGGGCCGGCGCAGAGGAAGGAGAACGAGGAGCTGCAAAGAAGAATTGTTGTTCTAGTTTTGCAATGATATCATATGAGAATCATCCGTCATTGACAATAGTGCACACCTCGGCCTCCACACCAGGAAATGTATAGCAGACCCGCGGGAGTAGAAGGCATGTCAAGACCCACGGGCGCTTCAAGACATGGATACAATGCTTCGAGAGAGTTCGTTGATAGTTACATCGTTGTCACAAAGCGCTTGAAACGCATGTAAGCAGGACGACCGACGAGTCAGGGCAGCAGAAACAGAGGCCAAGGTGGTATGTTTGCCTCTAATCGAGCTCAAGGTCTCCACAAACCAAATACAATACCTGAATCTGGGTGCACGAATGTGACCCGACGACGTTGGCTGGGATTTGAGGGTGTCGTTGCAACGTGGATGTGCATGTTACACGATGCAGAACACGTCCTTGCGCACAAAATGTGCAAGAACGGGCTTTGCATTGTGATCACAGTGCAATCGCACGTCATGGTAGGAGGATGTGGATGATGGGAGGGGTTGACTCACCTATCTAATTACTACCACGCTACTCGATTGTTCGTGCCTGTAGGCCGGAGTGTACGAGGAACGTCACCCCCCAAACGAGAAACATGACGAGCGGACCGAGATGTAGGCAGGGTATACGCGGCTATAACCGTTTTCAAAAGAGGTGCAGAAAAAGTGGAGTGTTGTGGGAGCGAGCCTTGAACGGAGACGGGAAGGGAGAAATGCCAGATAATGATTACAACCCACATCATGCTTGGTGGGCCTGGGTCCTACCATGTCATGCGTTCATCCAATCGATCGTGCAAGTCTTGAGGAAGACCAATTGCAAACATTCCCCAATTTTCTTGTTCCGGGTCTCCGCAATGGGGCCACCTCCACTGGTGAGTAGACTCCTGTGTTTGTCCCGTATTATGTAGTTGAGGCAAGCCTTTCCGTTCGTGAAGGGTATTCAACACCGTTCCTGTCATCGCCCCTAGCCAACCGAGCTCAGGCCAAAGAAGAAATGAAAGACGTTCAGACGAGCCAAGCTCAGTTACGTATGTCTCTCTATTGCACCTTCTTTTTTTTTTCTTTTGCTTGGCATTGCTCGAAGTGCTTCCGTGCCAGCAGGCTGATCAGCTGGTGTTATCCAGCCTGAGCGTCGTCTTCGGCCAAACCCAAAAGTCGACTGCGCCTGGGTGAACTCATTCGCTCATGCCCAGGCGCAGCACCATTATTCACTCTAGTATGTTCACCTTCGTCGACAGGAATGACAAAGGCCCGACGAACATTTACTTTCAGTCCTTATCCCGAGAGTGGCCGAGATACGCTAGTGATATCTGCCTGCAACTCCGCCTGCAGGACATAGGTCCAAGCACCACCGTTGGCTGTCTGATCAAACGGCCACCGATTTTCCGCCACGACCCATGACGTTCCCAAGCAGAGCGTCGTGCTCTCGAGAACTCGCTTGGCCTCGGCCCCAACTCCGATAATTAGTGCAAGTGGAAATAAGTGGTGCTACTATGACTAACATGACCACCAGGCCCTCACCACGCCGAGAAACAGATGCCACATACGTTGCCATGTTTCTGTCAACTGGCATGGCCTTTCCATGCACTTTCTGCCTTGGTTTGGTCAGCGTTCCCCTTTCTGGCCCGGTCAAACTAGCAGTTTTTTTGCAAAGCTCGCCAGGGGTGTCGATTATCCCTGCGCGTTGATAGATCGGCTATTGTTGCTCCTTTGCGATTCATAAAAACTTCTGCATCCACTCTCCCTGTGGCGATGCATGGTACAGATTTTGGATCCTTGCTACCGTCAACCCGTAGCCTTGAACCAATAGCCTGTCTCTATGGCCGTCCTACCTCCGTCTTAATTTTTACCCTGCCTGTCCTGTGGATTATCCACCCGTCCCCCGCTCCTCCCATCTACCCGACCCCACCACCGTGACTACCGCCTCCCGCCATTATAATCATACGTGACACCGAGTAGTCTCGACTCTCACTCTTGAAGCAAGGATAACCTACAGTCTCCTTAGTTCTCAAATCATGCCCAACTATGTGACCCGATTTCAACCATCGCAGTGTGGCAAGGGGCCGATAGCGATCTTTTTTGCATGTCTCGTAGCGTTCCTGGCGCAGCACGCATGTGTTAGTCGACCAGCGTCACATAGTCTGCGGAATGGTGGTGCTTTCCGTTTGCACGATCGAATGTATGGCCTGACATCCTACGTGCATTTGGAGTGAGAGAATCCGCTCTCGTAGGTAGCGATTCGTACTTCTTGGAAACGCTACGAGCTAACCTGGAATAGGTATACGCATCTCATCGGATGGATCACTTCCCCGTCTGTTTTCCACTGGGGTCTGTTCATTCAATCGGGTCCATTATCTTTTTCAACCAAGCCGTCGATGTCGGATTGCAAACATGGCCGATTCGGGATCGTGTTCTTTCGATCCATTGCATTACCGGTTGTCGTTGCGCTGATCGTACAGCCCTTGCCAGAAAGTCAATCTCCGTGGTCGTAGTAGGTTGACACAGATCGTCGATCATCGGCGGATTTTGAGTGGCACCCCTTCCTTGTTCAAGTCTATATCAGCATATGATGTTATTGCCGCCTCCAATGAGCACCTCGCGCAAAGTGCAGGCATAGAGGCATGTCTCGAGCATCTCCATGGCTCAAACTGTGTTAATGTTCCCCCTGCCTCCTTCGTACATTCATGTGGAGTCGATATGGACCCAAGATGGCTCTGCTTGACTTTTCTCGCGTCTACTCTGCCAGAGTCATCTCCACTTCAGCTCTCTAGCGGACAATCCAACCTCAGCCGACGGTGCTACGAAACGGGAGGGTGATTTGCCCGGGAATGGAGAGGAAGAGGCATGGAAAGGGTTGACGGGGAGAGGGCCGGGGTGGTGTCGCGCATCCTAGCACACGAATGATATCCAGTGGACTGAGGTGTGAACGGAGTAGAAGCAGGTGAGAAGGGAGTAACGGATGTCGAAGGCTTATACCCCAGTCCGTCAAGACCAAACGAGATCGTCCCCTGTTCTTGCAAAGCAGTCGACCTTACCGTCGCGTTGTGGTGTGCAAAGAGGCATCTGGGGAAGTCTAGTACGTTTTCGCAAGGGGATGTGGAGGAAAACCATGGATAGAGCGGTTAGAAAGGAATTGTGCAGATGAAGAAGTCACCCTCTTGCTTCTCAGGAACTTTGATGGCTGGAAGTGATCATAAGTCAACGGGAACAAGTAGCAGGGAGTGATAATTAAAGTATCGTGGTCGATCATGCGCCCTCATTGAAGGAGACTCGGCGAGGTCGAGAACATCTATTCTAGTCACTCCTAGGTCAAGATCATCCGGCAGTGCCCCAGCTACCGTGTCAGGTGTATTCGTCAGCTCATCCCGCGAGATCCTGCGACCAACGATCTCCCATCATCTCGCTCCATCTTTACTACCCTCTGTATCTATTTCTACTACCGGTCCCCTACCAGGGTATATGAAGCATCCGGCTCTATCCTTCTCGCATATGCACAACCTCGTACCCAGGGTCTTTCTTCCCCCTTCCCCCTGCCACCTGCCTTTATCCCTATCTACCTTCATACCCACCGCGACACTACCCCCCACCCACACATCGACCCCCACCATCGTACGACCCTTTTCGGTCAACCCATGCCTCCGCCCACCCACTCTACCAGCACGGCCTCCGCTTCGCAACGAGTGGCAAGGCACACCGGAGAGAGGACAAGGAGCTTACCTGATACACACAACCGTTCAGTTAGTGATGGTCCATGCATGAGATCGTTTGCTTTCACGAAGATTATGTTGCGCGGCTCAGGGGCGCTGAGGAGTCCCCCGCCTTTGCGAGCGCGCTAGATTGGGTGGCCCCCGATAGTGGCGCATGGATGCTGGGTGTGCACTATCGTTTTGGCCGTGAGGAACCGAGCGGGCCTTCTTGTGACCTTCTACAGTCCACGTACTGGCCAATCCCTTGCCCCCAATATCAACTTCTCTGCTACCCTTCGCGGCCCGGAAGTGAACTGGACTGTTTCGAGTTACTCTGTAAACGGATCCGAAGTCCCGTGTCCAAACTTCAGCGCTCAGCACTATCCGATTGACGGACACTCTCGCAATGGGCAAAGGGGGGGAAACTATACGCCGCCACTGCCGAAATGGGATACGACCAGCACCATGATCGACGGAGACATCCTTTGCCGTCGTTCATGCTACTTAGGAATGGCACACGCGAATGGGCGCCTGGCAGACCAAAAAGGCCTCGGTACGCGCAAGTTCCAAACAATTGTGACACCTAGGGTTAGGGTCAGGTCAAGGTTCCCTTTAGCAAACGACTAAAAGGTAGCCGCATTCGACATTACGAGTCCCAATCTTCGAGCGTAAACGCGAGCACACCAAACGCGGACGCAGTATCCGACGCTCCTCTTGCTAAATTCTCCGCTCCACGTCGCACGTACCTCACCAGCCCATCCAACTCCCCCGACAGCTTTTCCAACCGCGTTGAACAATCCTCTTCTGAAAACGATGGCGCGGCAGAAAAGGAGGGCTCGAGTGCCTCCTTTGCCTCCACCGGGTTAGCGTCCATGTCGTCGTCCGTGTCCGTATCCGAGTCGTCTTCCGTTTCGGGAGGTAGGGAAAATCCAATGACGTCCTTGCGTTGTCGTCGTTGTCGGCGACTCCGATGCCGTCGTACGCTGATGGATAGACGGGAGATGTCATGTGTTGTGTCCCCCGCAAAAGTGGTGAAGAACGTGCGAAAATGTATACACATGTCCAGCACGCTCAGTATCGCTTTCGAGAGGGTGGATGTCTAGTGATCCAAGGGAAAGGGTTGAGTGATGACTGCGACAACAGAGTCAACGGGATAAGCGTACGGCAGAATCGAGGAAACATTTACATAGTAGCGTTTCGAGGCTAAGATGATGTTGTCAATGTGTGGCGTGTAAGTGGTATGACCTAAAGGTGACGCACTGATCATTGTGGAGCTTGATCATCTCATCAAGTGATTTAGCTTCTCTGAATGCAGATCTGAATTCGAGCACTTGGACGTGGATGACCTAAGCGAATGACGTCAGTCGGATCCCATACATGACTGAGGAGCGGGAGACGGACGTTGGTGGTCAGAAAGCTGAACAAGGTGCTATAGTTTACAGTCAATAAACCATGATCGTCACTTTGGCACTGTCGCACCATCTACTCACTTGATGAACCACGAGAGCTTTCCTCTCATCGCATAAAAGACCTTGAGCTCAGACCTCAGCCCGACATTCGTCAGCGATCCGCGGGGCAAGATCCTTTCCAGAACGCATTTCGCCCTCCTCACCTGGAGCAGGAAGACGAAAAGGGAATAATAACTTCGCAACACGCCGGGGGCGAATATGTACGTCAGGGGAAATGGTACGGCGTACTCGACGAGCAGCCCCTCAATCGCCTTGACGGTATCAGAGATTGTGGCGGGTTTATTACCCCTGTAGGAGATCCGAATGAGGGAAGCATCGATCCATTTCGACTTGGTTGACTCGATGACATCTCGGAAGGCACTGTTCAGGAAATGAAAGTCGTTCCATGCTTGATGGCTGTCCATCTAAGCGCGGTGAAACCAACCTGGTAAACCACGCGAAAGGGAAGATCAGATTACAACCATACCTTGGCGAATATGGCATCGGTGAAGTTGCTGATCACGTCTCCTCTTGTCATCAGGTAAAGGCCTTCGACGGCTGCAAGGTGGCGCGATAGTTCGCATTCCTCGGTGAGAACCCGCGAAAGACGTAGACCAGCGGCAAGACAATAACGAGAGAGCTCCTCCGATATCAAGTGTGACAACGATTCCGAATCTCGTAGGCTCGCTGTGCCAGTTTCGAACATCTTTGTAAACGTCTTCCATTCGAGAAGGGAGTGCCCCTCTCCCGTTGTGTTTTCAGAAAAGAAATGGATACCCATCATCCGAAGTAGTCCAACAGCCTTGCCAGCTCCCAAGATGCGATCAACCACCAGTCCCAAGAACGCCGGAACAGCAAGCTGTTTCCTCTCCCCATCCTCCAGCGCGACGGGACTCCGAAGAACGTAACCTTCCGTCCAGAAGTCAGGGTCAGTTAGCGGAAGCTCGTTGTCCTCGATAAAGAACTCCTCATCAAGGGCTTGGATGCCACCTAAGGGATCCCAGACGTTCCGAGCGGGCACTCCATCTTTGAGCCATTTCTTGATCATGCGCCACATCGGTTCCGAAGTGTGCGCAAAGATAGTCGCAAGAGTGTCAGAGGTAGAGGCATTGCCCATGGACCGTTGGTCTTCTGCTGCCTGCAGCAGAATATCGAGCAAAAGCGCTGAAACGACCGCAGATGGGAGTTGCGTAGGCATGTTCGGTACGTTCCAAACGGCTTGGTCAAATCTGGAATGTGATTGACAGATATATCCAACGAGTCGATGTAGGGTGTCCAGCACGACGTCAAAAGTCCCCGAGAACGCGGCTCGAACGTCTCTTTCAAGACTGAGAAGACTGACGACCAGTCGGTCGCCACATCCAGCCGATGCGCGACAAATGGCCTCTTCTCTCTCGGCACACCAACAGTCGAATATTCGGATCTGTGTGTCGATGGCATCAGCGAAAGCCTCGATCGTTTTCGAGCGGATGTTGTGAGTGAGAAAGCGCATTGTCCCGCTTGGAGTAACTTCGTCGATGGCGGAAACGCTGTCAAAGATAGCAGACACAAACTTTCGTAGGTGACAAACGGTAGTTGTCACCTGTGCGAACACGCCTAGGATTGACGACTGAGCTGTCAATGTAAAGTGCAATAGACGCGGTGCTGTCGGTGAAGGCTAGCATGCTGTCAGGTCGATATATGCCCAATTGACAGAGTTGGATCTATACCACTGAAGAAAATGTATCTGAAGTAGTGTAGATCATGAGGTTCTTCCGACCTTGAAGACACATCAACACCTCGCGCACCGCGTCACGTTCATGAATGTATTTCTACGGGTCAACCATCGAGATAAGGTTACGGGGGGGACATTTCTTGCGCACCTCTCGCTCTGGGCCGACAAGGGCCAACGTCGCTCTCTCGCCGAGAACACGAAGCATGGCGGGGCCTGCAAAGCATAAGAGACAAAAAAGAGATACTAAGAATCCATACCAAGAGTCGACGGGTCACCAATATCAAATGGTCGCGAAATATCTACATCTATTTTCCAGTCATCCCTCCAGTACTGGTGTGCCTTGAGGCGTTCGATCAGCTCAAGATGATTGTGCTGGCGCTGGCCGTGGTGATGAGGGGTGTATTCCCCTGTTCTTCCGGTCTTTGGTGGAGGTGAATCCTCGAAAGAGGGGGAAGCGTGATCACTATCCAAAGAGTCATCTTCATCCCAAGGTGAAAGAGATGGTGTGCTTCCACCACTCCGAGTCTCCCATCCCTCGACAGTACTGCCAGCCGGAAGACCATACACGCCCTCCCAGTGTTGCCCTTCAAACGGCTCTTCAGCAAGGATCTCCTTCCAGGTTATTGGTGCTGGGGTGCTCGATGGCTGGCCGTCCTTATATGCCTCGGCGAAGGCGTGGGTGACGTTGCTAGGAGCAGATGACAACAAGATCTATCCAGAAAATCAGACGAGGTTCGATCTGAGTGATGACCACATACAAGCAGCTGGAGATGATCTGGCAGGCGTGACAACTGTGTGGGATATCAGTATATGTGATTTGTTTGGTAAAGGTATTCCTGTCACTTTAATTTGTTCGTCGAGATCTGTGAGATCCTTGGCCTGTTGTTTCACTTTTCGATACGAGTCCTGCAGCGCATCTGCGAGGGCCTCATGAGAGTTAATGCTTGCCTTGAGAATGTGACTGTATCACCAACGCGTAAACCTACTGCAGAATGACAGACGACCGACTAGAATACTACCCTCTGAAGTGTTTGTCCATCATAGTCATGTCGGCGCTCACTCCAGCCTTGATCGAGTATTCCGAGTTTTTGGACACAAAGTCCACGGCAGTACGAAAGTTTTCGTCATCGGTTTCTGGTGACAACCCAGCCACTTGTGTAACGAGCGACTGGTAGAGCGGTAAAAGACGTGTGGATTGTCGAGTGGCAGGTCGAGATAGACGCGAGCTTGGACGTGTCGAGACACGTGAATGTGGTCTCAATGACGATGCGCTCGAAGCTGGCCGTGCTGAAGACAGACTTGAAGGCGGTCGTTGAGACAAGCTCGACAACGGTCTCTGTGCTCTCGAGCTCGAGTGAGGCCAAGCAAAGCTAGCCGAGGTTGGTGTGTTCATTCTTGGGTCGATTGAAGTGGCAGTGCAAAATGTTCAAAGGGGGTTCTGCTTGTTTGGCAACACTACGCCATGTCCTTTGTCGCGAAAAGTGCAAGGCTATGTCTGGTTGCACGTCGTCTTGCGAATACGAACGTTTCGGGTTCAAGAACATACGCGACATCGACGCGCACCTACCCTGTTCGTGTTGCAACGACCAGCCCACGCGTAACTAAAGCGCAGGCCAGTACAACATCCGATGTCAGCCAAGACGACATCTCCGAAGTTATAGCAGATACGACCGGGGTACGCGAGGCGGTTCAAGGCGAAGTACCACCAGAGGGCATCCTCTCTGCCGAGTCTGCATCCTCCCGCGTTTCTCAATTCGCTTTCCCTGGTGATTCTGTGTCCGGGGGTGACGGCGCAGGCAACGATTGGTCGAAAAGCTACTATGGTTTGTCCGTAGAAGCATTTCCGAAGGAGATTGCCGACGTCCTCCTCGCACCCCTTGACGAAATGGACATCGAAATTAAACCGGGTGCGTAACTCTCGCCTTGCTCATCATACACTACTGACTTTTTTGCTTGAAGACGGGCTTATCTATCTCCCCGAAATTAAGTATCGGCGTATCTTAAATATAGCTTTCGGGCCCGGTGCCTGGGGACTTGCCCCACGGACCGAGACGAACGTCGGTCCCAAGATAGTCAGCAGAGAATATGCACTCGTTTGCCAGGGACGGTGGGAAATTCAAAATGCATTCCGCCCCATCGACTAACGAGTTGTTCCGGCAGACTCGTAGCCATAGCCAGAGGTGAAAATGAGTATTTCGACCCATCGGGCATCCCTACCGCGGCGGAGGGATGCAAGAGCAACGCCCTCATGCGATGTTGCAAGGACTTGGGTATTGCCAGTGAGCTGTGGTAAGGCCGGACACCCTCGTCACACATTCTCTCAACTTTTGCGTGCCCTAGGGATCCCCGGTTTATCCGAGAGTTCAAAGCAAAGCACTGTGTCGAGGTATTCGCCGAAAATTCAACGACCAAGAAAAAGTTTGTGCCGTGCCATCATCGTTGGCATCCGCTTACAATGCATCGCAGGAGGAAACTCTGGAGGCGCAAAGACCAACCCAAGTTCGAATATCCGTGGAAGGAGTAAAGTGCACAATGCCCACTATCTATCTACACGGATCCCCAAGCCTTACTTAGTCGATCGCAACTCGTCATCCTGTATACTACAGGATGACGTATGGCACCCGGTTCTTCATATTCGATTCCATCTCCCTCGTCCTCTAAGACCCTTTGCGCAGCCAGCGCGACTCCAAGTGGCAGAGGCACCCTGTCACCGATAAAAACAGCGCTCTTGCAACAAGAAAAACTAAAGATCAAGGCGACTCTTTTCTCATCTATATGTTCCCGCCCCCACCTTCGCAAAAATAAAATCCCGCAGGGTGATTCTGTTGCGCAAGATCTTCACATTGGTAGCTCTTGACCTCGCTCAGGTCCTGTGTACAGAATAGAATCCTGCAATCTTCTTCTCGCGAGCATCAAACAGGATCTGGCGAAGAATGTGACGGACTTTGAGCATGTCCCGGTCATTTTCGCCTGAGCCGATACACCATCGCGTCGAACGGTTTCAATCCCTTGGCACATAGGTTCGATTTCACCAGACGCCTGATATTTGAGCCCAACATATCCATGAGCACACATGACAGGTACACCTCTTCCAAAGGCCGTCTATCTTGACAGGACAGTGCGCGTAGACCCGCATCGCATGCTCCCCTTTTCGAACTTGGGCTTGACAGACAGCGGATTCATCGCCATGATCGTGATCGTGATCTCGTATCCAATCCTAAATGCCTGTTCCTTGGCCTTTCTCTTGCTATATACGACCCTCGCGCCGCATTTCTACGTGCTGTCGATGACAGCGATGGCTTGCATCACGAGAACCAAGGTGGGTAGTGATGCTGACGACGATCGAGGCAACATACCTTTTCGAAAGTCTCTCGACCGCTCTGTACGATACTATCTGCAACCTCTACCACCGGTATCCGCCCCGAACACGTCGCGCCCGTAAAGCCATATGTAACATTGGCGATGTACTTGAACCCACACTGTCGCGCGTCCAGTATACGACTCGTGCCCTTATATACCACACAGATAATGCATGCATACCTTGTCGCTGCTGACGCCCTTCATAGCCTGTTTCACCGTCATGCGCATGTCCAATATCTCGGTCAACATCCGGCCCAACAGTCCCTGTCACACCATAGGCTTGACATACATGATACTGTTTGGTGCGACTCGAGACATGCGAATGGGAAGAAATGCCATTGCTATGAATCCTGGATGGACCGACGCACCCGTAATGTGATCTGGCAGTTCCTATTAACAAACCAGGTGCAAGATCAAGATCTGTTGTAGAACGGTTCCACGATGAGAAGAGCGCATTCTGCCACATCTTGTTTGCCGACTGGGGCTGATCAATTTGTTACAAGGCTCTGGATCAATCTAGTTTGACGAACCATTCAACATATCTTGTTCGCTCGGGGGAGAGAAGAAGAATGCCCTCTGGTTTTGCAGTGCGAAATAAGAAAGAATCTTCTTGATTGAGATCCATGGCTGATAACAGAGTAGAAATGGACCCCAAAAATGGGGCGAATTCGCTGTCATAGAAGCGTGAGTTATCAACTGTCGTCATCTGCAACGATCACAATTCATGCAGTTTTCGTCGTCGTTTCTGCTTTTTCAAGACTGCCAAGCATCATCGCTGTCCGGTCACGAAAACATCGCAGGACCCGAGCACTATACAGGATTGCCACTGTTATACTACGTCATCAATGCCGACGGCGTGCAACAAGGCACCCTGTATGCGGTCGCGTGAGTGTCTGCGACGACCAGTCCACGAGAAGATGGGATCACCGTCAATATTTCTGGAGCACTCCAATCTCGGAACGTCAATAGGAGAGAATGCCACGCTGAAGCCCGACTACACATTGAGCAGGCCAGGGGGGGACATTGGGTCAGGCGCAACTTGACAGACATGGATGACGAAAAGACGAATTATCGAAGCTAAACACACTATCAGAACTGCATTAAGTGTAAAGGATGGGCCCTTCTACAGCAACAGCGGTTGCGGCCCGGGAAGCTGTGTCTGATGAGTGTAACACGTATAATTGTTGTCTTCGGGGACGGAGCACCCGTATTGCACCGTTGAGACAGTGGTCCGCAAGGGCCAGGCGGTGGCGTTGCTAGGAAGTTCTGCCAGAGGAGGAAGTGATAACTTGCCACCACACCCGGTAGTAAGCGTTTTAGTCACTCAAACTTGGATGCCGATTGGGAGGGCGAGCGCTTATGAAGTGAGAGGCATAACTAATGCTGGCATGGCTACCGCTATATTCCAGGTATCGTTCGAACAAGGATTCTTCAGCTCGACAGCGCCGTTTTGATATGAGGAACACTAGGCCAGAGTGATGGAAAGGGGAAGAAGAGACGCGCTGGGACGGAATGCGCAACTACAGTACTTAAACAAACCAAACCGATCGCCGAGGCCTGAGAATTACATAGGTCATTCAGAGGCAACTCTGGGCAAACCCACACTCATTGATCTTAGCGAGTCGTACGCAGACATCACCGTTTACCTCAATGACTATCTTGGAGACACCTCCCAAACGTTTCTCGTCGACACTGTCGTGCGCACCCGCTCTTCGTCCATTGGCGGCCACAAACAGCTTAGTTTCTGCAGGACTAACCAGGACACGACCCCGTTTCAATGACCAACGCAGCACTACAGGCTGGCATTGACGCTTGCGGCCCTGGACACCCATTCAGTTTGATCTGCCAGGCTATCTACGAATTGGCGCACGTTACTCCTTATTCAGTATGCAATTCGTTCTTGGGACATGGTATTGGAAGACACCTCCACCAGCCTCCTTGGATATACCATACACGTATGTCCCTCTCCCGTCTTGTGCTTACGGTTGCTCACCTTATCTTTTGACAGTGAATGAAGAACTGGGGATGATGCATCCCGGGCCTTCCTTCACCATCGAGGTATGGATCCATGGTCAACGTAATTTCCTTCTCCGACTCGTCAAACTTCAGCCGTGTATCGCTCAAGGATGTAACCCCCAGGTATGGATGTTTCCGGGTGGATGGACGGCATCAACCAAGGTAAGCAATCCTGTGGTTTGCGCGCGGACGTCGTAAAATTCTGACGGTGACGGCATAGAACTGTGCGCGCAGTGCACGAGCCGAGCACATGGCATTGATCACAGAAGGGAACAGAGGCCCTGACACTATGATAAGCCTATACACTTATGGGACCCAGTCATGACCAGCCTTTCCTATATGCATCGTCGGAGTGAGAGTGGAGTTGGGGACATGCCTTACCACTCCACCCGAAGCATCATCGGCGGGTGAGGACATATAACATGTATCTTCAAAGTTCGATTTTGCTGCATATGTGGCCTCGTCTATCAAGGAGTAGTTGCCGTGCGTCTTGGTCCTCGTCAATGTCCATGTTTGAAACGTGCGTGTACCAAGTCTTTTTCGTCCCTGGTGGGCCGATACTTAAGTCTCGTGCTGGCGGGCAGGCGTCTGTTCGAGCGTGCCACTTCTCAGTAGTGTGGACGACGAATAATCCCCTGCTGATGTTGCGTAGCACATGAACCAGAAGGTACGTCGGGGGGTGTCCTTGTATGTAGTAATATAAGAACAGCAAGGAAAACAATATACAAGGGCACAGTAAGTACTCTTCAGTTTCTCCTACTCAACGCATACGGGACTGGTAGATAGGAAAGTACCCAAAGGCACAGTAAATGCTCGCAGATCTGTTTCTCTCAATAAGTAAACCCCATAACCGACAGAATTACACATGTGTAAATGTGATGGTGTCTCCGTTGACCAAGGCAGACTGAATCACACGTTCACTGTCCGGCCCAGAACTCGACTCATTGAAATGATGTTCGAGGCCTTCACTGGGGATATAGAGCCTCCGATCGACGATTGCATAAATGCCCGTAAACTGGATGGGGTTGAAGTCGGCAAGCTGGGGCGACGACCCCCCTAAAACATAATCCGCGATGGCCCACATGGCATCCTGACCACAAAGAGAAGAAGAGGAGCTGAGATTCTTATCCAGATAGTCGCCGGTTCTCCAGTTTTTGAGTGATACTCCGCCATTGGTAGGTGTGGTGGCGTAAGCACTAGCAGAGATAATGTCTCCCGGCTGGATGTCGAAGTCATGTACCACGTTGACTGTATCATGCCCCCACTGGTACCAGGCTATTACAAATTCGCCAATGAATAAGGGTGTATATGGAGGACAATGTTGCCTTACCTGAATAACTAATTTCTCCATTCTTCATTGTGGCACTAAAACCATTCTGGAGCCAAATTTTAGGGCAACTGGAACCATCGATGGCGACAAAAAGGGTGACACCAGACCCCTCTGGACCCCAAATAAAGGGGGCCTCAAGCTGGGCATCGACATAAACCGGATCGAATTGTGACGTACTCTGTTGTAACAAGACAAAGATGAGATCGTACAGGTTTCGGACTAGGAAAGTATCGCAGACATTCGGCACATTATAGACAATGGCAGCCAACTGTTCCGCATTAACTAAATCGCTGTGTTGCGTGGGGGACCCAGTATCATCTTGGCGTTGGTGTAAACGGTTCTCTTCTTCGGATTGAGAACTATCGATGGGACTAGCAAGATCAACTGGGATAAGCAATAGGGCGATGAAGAAGGGAAGAAAGCAGTTCATGACTGGGATCGTAGGACCCTTTCGTTGCAGGAATGACAGCTTCGTGTCAAAGGGACTCGTGCTGCCTCTGGACTTTTATACGTTCCCCTTGCCGACGAAGTTGACGTACCTAGGCTGTCTTGTCATTGGGCATTATAGGCACCACTCGACACTGTATGTCGTGTATGTGACGGTTACCGCTGTTAATGTCGGCAAGCGTCACGTAGCCATGTTTGTGCTGAAATGTCGAAAGCGCAAGTGTATCGAAATCTTGTTTCGGATGTCCTGCCATCTCAAAAACTGGAAATTCAGCTGTGGCAACACTTCTACGCGTTACAGACTTACTAGTATACTAAAGGCGTGACAACGGGCTTGTCTTGGTCATTCCAGCTCGGATTTGCTTCATTCAACTCCCCAGGTCCTTGAAGTAAGGGCCAGATGGACTAGGGCCATGGGAACAAGTAAAGAAAGTTGAGGATGTACATGTGGTTGTCAGTCTGCATTTTTTTATATGACCAGGCCGCCATGGTGTCAAACTGCAGTTGGTAGGGGGTTGGTCTAATGCGGTCTTGCTGGACATTCGGGAACATCGGAGCTTAGACATGTTATAAATATGCCCGTCCCTCAGAATTTCAAGTCCCTCCGGACAGCACCTGGACCCGACGATCGCAACCAAACATGGCATGTAGGCTACGCTATGGCCGCCTGGCTTCAGAGGTGTTTACAGGACATAGGAAATTGCGAGAGTAACGACCAACGTAGGAAGCAAAACAGCATGATTTCACCTACCGAGCGTGAATACCGGATGCTAACACAAAGACCTGAATGAATAGGAAAATATAGATAATCTGTACGGCGATCAGTGGCACATGTTTCTGTCCAGTTAGGAAACGCGCTTGAAACGTGTTCGTTGTCGAGGCAACAGAGGTGATGTCAGATTTCTAGACAAGATGATGACGCATGAGATAGTCAGTCTAATGCTCATGCACAGACAGTATCAATCGGTCATTGTGTTTTAGTTCATGCCGAGACTAGGTGAAACTGCGTGGGTGGGCGGGGAACTCAGAAGGGGAGAAATGGAGCGTGCAAAATGTATGGCATTCGGAGGGAAAGGAAAGATGTTGTACACGACACGTAACAGGTCTATATATTAAATCGGGATGAGCAGGGGTATATCCCGGGTATTTCCGAGCCTGACCCGCGTCCGCACCCCGAGGGACGGGTACAGCCTCCATATAACTGACAACCAAAGAAACGGAAGGTTGTCGGTGCCAGATAAACCACGACATGTACTGGACAAACCACGGCGAAATTAAATGTGCAACCGGAGCACCATATTCCGCAGGGTATTGCCCCTCAACCTCAGTTACTTCCTTAAGGATATACAACACAATGGTAATTACTGTAGTTACAGTGGAAATTACATATTGCAAAACTTGAGCTAGCGCATGAGAGAAAACATGTTGCATCAAGAACTATACGCGTTCACAGAACGGTCTGCTTGGAGGAAACGAAGGATGATGTCCAAAGCTACACATTCATCACCGACTTTCCACCACGTCTGTCGACGCGACGGTTGATCCCACCCAAAAGGATCTTAATTAGCATTTCGGCTGTCAGTTTTATCCCGAGGTAGGGTGTCGTATCGACGATGTCCTAGCACATGTTTAATCAATGCCAGAGCGGACATGGTCAGTACGTTAACTCACTCGTATCCCGTATGCAACGCTCAGATCGTCGTCTAGTTGCCTCAGAAATTCCGTCGCCGTGTTATCATCACCTATTTGAACGAACTGGATCCCAACCTTTCATGATCCTGGATCAGGACTCGCTGAACCCGTTCTTTGTCCGAGTTCGCTCACCTGGGCAAGAGGGTAATTGCCACGGTCGAGCCTGCGTGCCAGCGAAACGATAGAGTCTAGTGGTTCATCGGCTATAACGCGAAAATTGATATGGTTGGTTGCACTAACACGAAGTAAAGGCTTACTCGGTGCCCCGTCGGTGATGACGATAAAGTTGACAGGCTTTATTTGTTTGAGTGCAGATGTGTCTCCTCTTCTCTTCTTCCGGGTGGCTCTTTCGAGTTTCTCGATGTAGTCTCCGACCAAGACGTCGAGCTTGTTGGCAATGGGTGTGAGGCCGCGTGGTCGCACATGCCTGAACAATTGGCGAACACTCAAAGGATCCTGGAATTAAAGTTGGGGTTGTCAAGCTGATTAGAGGGTAATACACCGACCGATCCTTACCTTCACGTTAACGCCGCATTTATGGTGATTGAGAAAATGAATGTCTATGCCGTCTTTATCATAGGTCGCAGCTGTCTGAGCGAGACCGCTCAATGCTTCACAAGCCTTTAGAAAGCGTGTTTGACATGCCACGTCATCAAAACTTTCACAGCAACACACACCTGCTCCCAGCGGTGTTCCTCTAACATGGACGCCGAGTCGTCCATGATAATCACCGTATCGTACTCCCGTAACATATCCAATGCATTCTCTTTCGACTCGCGACGCATTGGAGCCTGTAGATAAGCAATGTCACGAAGCCGCTTCGGAGAGGCAAACGCTGGGTGAATCATGAATACGCGAGTGCGGCGAGAGCCAGGGGATGATGGCATACTTTGAGAGGTTCCGGAAATCCCAGAAGCGGCGGAGAGGAAATTCGTGTTTCGTGTCCCATCGATATGAATCTCAGGGGGGACAACACTCGTATACGGAGGCGGCGCGGCCAAACCTGACGATGGCCATTGGCTACCCAGATCGGCAGGTCGTTGCTTCCCGACGTCGGCGTTAAGAACTCCAACGTGAGCCTGGGGATCTGGTTGCTTTGGCTGCAACGAGTGTCCCACGAGGCCGGAGGATCTTCCTAAGGATAGATTGAACTTCATTTTGCGAGATAGACCTGCGAGGGTGGGCCGTGGAGATGGGTATTTTCAACAAGATGGACGGACTACGGGAAGGGTTCTAGATGGTAGCCTCGAGCTTGGTCCGCGGTGGTCCGTTATATGGTGGGCCGGCTGCACCTGACAGAACGAGATGATTTCGATTACGTACGATAAATTATTTTTGACGTCATTAGAATACGGTAGAAGCATGTAGAATGTTCCGTCCCGTAGTAGAATGATCGGACACCTAAGGCGGAGTCTAAAAGATCACCAACTATGTATAAATAGTAGTTACATCTCATGTATGAT
>JBBPJV010000604.1:0-18513 GCA_038088915.1 Sutorius aff. eximius
ATCCAGTCTGTCTCACCATGCCCTTTATATATGCAAAGGGCCTGTGCACAGACCATGCTGTGCTGGTACCCCATATAGTAATACAAGGTAAAGAGAGAGGTGACATAAGGGGCTAGACTATGATGTAGTGGTCTAGACCCTATGACATCATAAGTATGTAATAGTTCTTAAGCTACTAATGATACGTATGGTCACATGACTAGGTCACGTGCCAGGGATGGGAATGGGAGCCACATGATAGGTCACATGCTATGGTACAGGAAATACAGAAGTCCTAAGTGTAACAATCGTAGTGTACTAGCTAGGCTAACCCTAGACTAGGGGTAAAATGGAAAAGAATGTAGATAGTTAGGTTAACAGGGACAGTATTGTAACAGGTGCATCATACCTATGAAGCCTTTGAGGTTGTTTCACTTGATCTAAACTTATACACACCACCTTGCCTGATGTTATGATAGCTCTTGGGGTGTCCTGGTAACCTTTTTCTCTTCCTTATCCTTGTATTAAGCTGCATCCTCCCAACATTTGGACTACTTACTTTCATCGCCCTTATCTTTGGACTGTCTGATAGGAGATCATCTCCCCCCATCTGAAGTGCCCCTGCTGACCCATTCAGGCATGGGGCCTCTTACTATAATCTTTCTTGACCTCTCTGTCTTCCCATCGTGACAGAGCTCCACTACCTACATGTGAATACTTTCCTTTGTCTCACTTAGACCCGATCGGACTCCATCCAGGTTTGCCCCATTTCACTTCCATCCCCTTTCTTAGGGTTTCCACTGATTGGGTAGTGCTACTGTTATTCCAGATCCCTTCCATGCAGTTCTCTAGACTTCCCGAATACCAGTAGTAGTTATATTTAAACCCTGCGCTAGTATTCCTGTACTCTAGTCTTAGCGTAACTGGAATACAATGCTGTCATCCCTCCTCAAAACCAACTAGTCTTTGTGGAAGCTGTTGTCCCTCGTCTTCGACCTTGTCAAGCACAAGCACCCCTCAAACTCCGTTAGTGCATAGTCCTGCAGACCTCCCGGAATCCACTAGCGTGTATAAATAGTCACACCCTATTCCTTGTCGGACTAGACGTAACAATATGCTTAGACTAAGTTCTGTGGCACCATCGTAGCTGCCCACCATTTCACACAGACACCCCTCCATCCACACATACTGCAACCGACCTGCGTCACCATCCCCCTCAACCCACTCAGAATCCCAGTCCCATCTGTCTGAACAGGACGAGACCCTCCCCACCCCCCAATGGCAAGACTACGTTGAGCAATCACTCACGAGTCCGCTCGAGCAGACCAGAATTTCCTCCCACAGATCCCCCACCCAACCTGTAGAACCAGCATCCCAGATCTACCAAAGAGCCCCTAGACCTCCGTCCCCACCGCCATGAGTATTTCACCCACCACCAATGGCCACCAAACCCACTGAGCTTAGGATCTCCCCTCCTTCAGATTTTACTGGAGATTTTAGGAAATCCTTCCCCTGGCTTAATGAAGTCAGAACATACCTTGCTGTAAATGAAGATGTTTACAACACTGACACTAAACGAGTCGCTTACACCCTCTCTTATATGAAAAGTGGATCAGCCCTGATCTGGGCCAACACCTTTAGGAATGCTGCCTTCAAAACCTCCCCCCACTCCCTGTCCCTCAGAAAGTTCGACAACTTCGTCAACAAATTCAACACTGCATTCCTCCACCATGAAATCAAGAGCAATGCCTTGAACTGGCTCCGCACCACCCACATGGAACCCAAGAAAGGAAATTACTCTGCCGCTCTCGCTGATTACAATGCAAAGTTCAGAAGCTATGCAGCTGATGCTGATAACCCCTCTGATGACATCTTGATCTCATTTTACCAAATGGGAATCCCCTCGCCAATCATGGAAAAGATCTTGCTGATCGATTCCCCCCCTGAAGACTATTGAAGGATGAATGGAAAAAGCCTCCGCCATCCAATCAAAGATGGATCAAGTAAAGGCCATCAGGAAGGGATTCCCCACTGACACCCCCACTAAGACAATTTCCCATGACCCTGACACCATGGACATAAACTCCATGTGATCCACTGAAAACCCCTGGCTGAAAAAGCTCACCCCAGAAGAATGAAAGAGATGCTGGGAGAAAGGCTTATGTTTCAGATGCCAGAAGGGTGGCCACACTTCAGATAAGTGCCCCACCTTTACCTCCTCAATGAAGAAGACTACCCATGCCATGGCCAAAACCGAAGAAGTCCCCAACCTCATAGACATTGAGGACGATGACAAAGAAACCCCTCCCCTGACCATCGCCACTATACAATTTACCCGACTGGGTTTTTAGACCAGGAACTCTGAGTGATGTGGAGCTCTCCCAAGTCTGTACTTGTAACTAGAGTCAGCAACAAGCAATCCATCATTGTCCCCGCACAGCTTGTAAGTCCAGACCACAATGTAAAAACTGTTGACACCCCCACCCTGATCGATTCTGGGGCAGAAATCAACTGCATTGACTGGCAGTGCATACGAAAACACAGACTCACTACCACCTGACTCCCCAAACCCATCCCGATTCTAAATGTAGATGGGACCACCAACAAAGCAGGAACCATCCACTTCACCGCCTCCCTTTATGTAGCCATCAAAGAAATCATCATTAAACAAACTTTCTACATAATGAACTGTGGATCCAGGAACCTCATCCTCAGCTTCCCCTGGTTACAGACCACCAACCTGGCTATTGATTGGAGACATAACCTGATCTCAATCTTGGAGCAGGTGGACCAATCAAAAAACCTATACACTGATCACTTTGTAGATCTGGTGATGTCAGATGCCAAAATCAGATCAGTCCAAACTCCTCCAACCAGGCAACACCATCATGTCCAAAGATATGAAGAAGCTGACGATCACCTATGGGCCTACCTTGGCAAGACCATCCCTGCGAAACACATCCAGGCCTGCATCAACATCTGCAAAGAGGAAACCCCAGCCCCCTGCTGGGTCAAACGAGGGAAGCACTTTGTCTCTGTAGTGGCCAGGACCTCAATATCAACCAAACTTGAATCTGCCAATGACCACGAACAAACCAACTTAATTCCCCTGCAGTACCAGAAATTCGCTGAAGTCTTCTCTGAAGACACTGCCAAGTCCCTCCCTCCCCGGCGGACCTACGACCATGTGATCAACCTTGAAGAAAACTTCATCCCGAAGATTGGGAAGACCTACTGATGCAAAACCTAACTAAGGCGAGAATGGCATAGACAAGGTGGAACTAAGGACTGACTATGACATTCAGCAACGTTGAAGAAGAAAAAGAGATACACATGGATCGGTTACCACAGGCGAAAGTAAAAGGAGAAGTAGTACTAGATATCCCGCTCAGGCCTGAGGTAGATCCCAGGTAATGCCCAAGTGAGCTAGACTAGGGGACAGTCGTAGCTACACCCAGGTTATATATACAAGTGCCAAGACTATTACTAATACATGACTAATATATCATGGGACATGGTACAATAGATAAGTAAAGGTACAGCCAATAGTAGAATAGACTCTTATCTATGATGTCATGGTCTAGATCAGTCACATGATCTGATGTCATAGGAGTCTAGGTCTAGTCATGTGATCATGAGAAAGAAAAGATAGGGGGAAGTCACGTGACCTGATTGTGACAAAATAAAGAGAAAGAAAAGTGTAGTTTACGAGTGTACAAGTGATGTAGTTAGGTTATAGAGAATGAGTTCATAACACCTACCACTTGTCCCCTGAAGAAAAGGAAGCCGCCAACAAGTTCCTCGATGAAAACCTAGTGTCAGGAAAGATCTGCCCTTCCCAATCTAAACAGGCCTCCTCCTTCTTCTTCGTCAGAAAGAAGGATGGAAAACTCCAACCGTGTCAGGACTACCGGCATCTGAACAAGTTCACTGCACAAGATGCATATCCTCTACCCCTAATCTCTGACCTAGTAGATAAAGCACACGAAGCCCGCGTGTTCACCAAATTCAACGTCCGCTGGGGATACAACAACATACAGATCAAGGAAGGTGATGAGTGGAAAGCCGCATTCATCACTCACAGAGGACTCTTCAAATCAACTGTAATGTTCTTTGGACTAACTAACTCCCCTGCTACTTTCCAACAATTCATGAACAACTCCTTCAGTGACTTGATTGCCAAAGGATGGCTGGTAATCTACATGGATGACCTGCTAATTTTCTCCCCTGACCAACAGACCCACAATGCCCGCACTCAATGGGTCCTTCAGCAGATGCAGGAACTCAACCTCCACCTGAAACCTGAGAAATGCACCTTCGACGCCACCAAGGTTGACTACCTGGGTGTAGTCCTGAAACCGGGCCAAGTAGCCATGGACCCAGTCAAGCTTGATGGGATCGCTGACTGGCCCACCCCCACCACCGTCAGAGAAACCGGCTCATTCCTCAGGTTCACCAATTTCTACAGGAAATTTGTCCCCAACTACTCTGAAATCGCCTGCCCCCTAATTGACCTCACCAAGAAAACCACATGATGGGTCTGGGACTTTTCCTGCCAAAAAGCTTTCCAGATGCTCAAGAACTGCTTCCAATCCAAACCGGTCCTTGCCCAGCCCAATCCTCAGAAGCCTTTTGCTATTGCCACCAACACCTCTGCTGCTGCCTCTGGGGGTATCCTCCTCCAACCCAACAACAATGGGGAATGGCACCCCTGTTTCTACCTCTCCCAGTCCTTCAGACCAGCCAAGTGAAATTACAATATCTTCAACCGAGAACTGCTCGCTATCATCCAAGCACTCAAAGCCTGGAAGCACTACCTCTGAGGTGCTCCCCATCCAGTTCAGGTCTTTACCGACCACCAAAACCTCTTGTACTTCAAACAACCCCAACACCTCAACTGCTGCCAAGCCTGGTGGATGCTCAACCTCACAGACTTTGACCTCCACATGATTCATGTTCCCAGCAAACTCCTCTCCAGTCCCAACACCCTCTCCTGCTGCCCTGATCACTCAGTTCCAGAGACCGACAATCATGAAACCACTCTCCTTCCCCCGAATCTCTTCACTAATCTCATGGATTTTGCTACATGAGAAGCACTTGTCCAATCCTCCACCACCGACCCCTTTGTCCTCACATACCTCAATGACCACTCTGCCCCAAAGTTCCTCCACTCCCACATGGTGGACTTCACCTTTAACAATGGCCTACTCTATTTTCAAGGGCATGCCTATGTTCCCCCCGACCTCCGCCCCACAGTAGTTGCTGCTCACCATGACCATGAATCTGCCAGTCACCCTGGGACCCTCAAAACCCACCTCCTTGTAGCCAGGGAACACTGGTGGCCCAGCCTTGCTTCCTACATATGGGAGTATGTCAAAGATTGCACCCTCTGCCAGCAGAATAAAACAAACATCCATCCCACTACACCCCCCCTCTGCCCCATTCCCAGCTCTGCCATTTGCCCATTCCAACAGATCTCCTGTGACCTAATCACTGACCTCCCCCCCTCAGGTGGATTCGACTCTCTCTTGGTTGTGATCAACCACGGCCTTACTAAGGGGGTAATTCTTTGCCCCACCGTAAAAACTGCCACTGCGGAGGGGATCACAACCCTCTTTTTCCTCAAGGTCTTTTCTCGATTTGGGTTATACAACAAGATCATCTCCAACTGAGGCCCACAATTTGCTGCTAACTTTGCCAAAGAGCTCGGGAGACTCCTCCACTATGACCTCACCCTTTCCACAGCCTACCACCCCCAAACTGATGGAGAGACCAAATGGGTAAACCAGGAAATTGAAACATACCTCTGAATCTACTGTGGCAACTCCCTGACCATGTGGTCAGATTTAATTCCTTTTGCCAAATTCACTCACAATAATAGACCACACTCCATCACTGGAAAGACTCCATTCTTCTTAATGATGGGCTATAACCCCCGATCTCTCCCTGAACAAATCAGGAAATCGGATCTTCCTGCTATCAACAATCACATCTCCTTACTAACCTCCGCCAGGGACGAGGTGATAGCTGCCCACAATCTCGCCAGAAAGGTGATGACCTGAAAAAATGGGACCAATTACTCCCCATTCAAAGAAGGGGACAAGGTATGGCTCAAAGTGTGAAACCTCCACCATGCCCTTGCAGACCCCAAATTTGTGCCCAAGTGAGAAGGCCTGTTTATTATTGAAAAGAAAATTTCCCCTGTCTCCTTCCATCTCTCCCTTCCCCCCACGTGGAAGATTCACCCCATATTCCACATGTTGCTGCTAACCCCTTACTCCGAAACAGATGTCCATGGTCCTAACTTCCCACAACCACCAGCAGAACTGATAGAGGGTGAGGAAGAATATGAAATTGAGAAAATATTATGACACAGCGGAACACCGCACTCCCATCGCTTCCTAATCAGATGGAAAGGCTACATGCCTGAAGAAGACACCTGGATTGATGAAGAAGATCTTTCCCATGCTTCCAAACTCCTTTCGGACTACAAACTCCGCTACCCAAAAGTCTTTCCTAAACAATCCTACCCCCCTATCATTCCTTTATTCCATAGAAACAAAACAAATGCCCCAAAAAGAAAACAAAAACAGATAAAAAACCAAGAAAGAAAACAACACTGTCATTGCCCACCATAGATCCCCTCACCCCTGCAATCGAACTCACCTTCAATTGACTCCGCACCACATTAACTACTTACCTTATGGCTATAGATACGCACGCCTCTTCTGTTTCATCTATCATTTCATCTATCGACCCTGACTCCTCCATTACCTCTACTAGCACCGATTCCCTAGATAGCTCCCAGGAGCACCCAGAGCCATCTGTAACTCAAGACCCCCATTTCCCAAGATTCCCCTCCTTGCCCATCTATTCTACTGTCACTGTCAATGAAGATGGAATTACCCCTGTTCACATTCCTTTCATCGCCCTCCCAAACCGTGACAAACCTGTTCATGATTCCTTCCCACCCCGTATTCTCTCCTTTATATGAGACTCCAGACTCTCCATCCCCGTGGCCGCCCATGTCGATGCTAACTCCCCCACCTACCTACTCTACTCCACCCTTCTTCACAACAAGAGGCTCAAGACCCTCACCAAAGCTGGAACCATTCCCCTTTCCTCCTGAGTGGTCCAGAATATTGTCCATTCCATCTATGAGAATATGTCCATCACCCTCCTTGCCCTGGCCTGGCAATTCCAGCTCGACGACTTCCTGGCCGATGTTGAGTGATACACCAATGATCTCGCCCATCTCCCTGCACCCAATCCATATCCTGAACCCAGATCTACTCCTCCCGGGCTTAACCTCATGGTCCACATTCAACAGGACGCCTATCTTACCAGTGGGCACAGCACTGTCCCCCTCCTTTCCACTCACCCCCAATACCATGAAGCTTGTTTCCACTGCCGCCGACTGGAACATTCCAGGGTTAACTGCCCCTATTATACCTGCCCCATCTGCGATGTCACCTCCCCCAGTCACAATCAGTCCTCATGCCCAGGCAACCCACTTCCAACATGCCCTCGCCAGATCCCTGAGGTGCCCTCCCTGACCCCAACCCTCATGTCTGATCCCTTCTCATCCTGCAGAGCAACTAGCCTCAGTCATACGCTCCCTTCCCCTCCCGCCAGGAGGCAACCCCTGAAATAGGACTAAAACCTAAACTAAGGTGGCTACGAGGTGAAACGACAAGAACAGGCTCTGACATCCTGCAATGTTTTATGAAGAAAAGGAATAGAAAAGAACATGTGATACAGTGACCATGGGTGTTATGATACATATTTAATTTTTCTAACTCTCAACGCGTACACTCGTAGCTACTCCTTTTTCTCTTTATTTTGTCACACCAGGTCACATGACCTTCCCCCTATCTTTTCTTTCTCACAATCGTGTGACTAGACCTAGACTCCTATGATGTCAGATCACGTGACTGGTCTAGACCATGACATCATAGATAAGAGTCTATTCCACTATTGGTTGTACCTTTTGTTATCTATTGTACCATGTTCCACGATATATTAGTCATGTATTAGTAATACTCTTGGCATTTGTATATATACCTGGGTGATACTATGACTACCCCCCAGTCTAGTTCACTTGGACATTATCTGGGTTCTATCCTAGGCCTTAAGTGGAGTTACCTAGTTCTCCTTTTATCTTTGCCCATGGACACCAGTTCACATGTTCCTTTTCTCTTCTTCATCCTAAAATGTTGCATGATGTCATAGCGTGTTCTTTTGGTTTCACCTCGTCGACACTTAGGTTTAGTGATTAGGACTTGTTTCAACAGGCAAGGGTGAAGGAGAGCTAGATATTCCACTTAAGCCTAGGAGTAATCCCAGATAATGCCCAAGTGAACTAGACTGGGGAGCAGTCATAGTATCACCCAGGTATATATACAAGTGCCAAGACTACTTAGTAATACATGACTAATATATAGTGGGAATGGTATGATAGATAAAGGAAAGGTATACCAATAGCAGAAAGGGCTCTTATCTATGATGTCATGGGTCTAGACCAGTCACATGGTCTGACATCATAGATAAGAGCCCTAGTCATGTGATCGTGGGAAAGAAAAGATAGGGGAAAGTCATGTGACCTAGTGTGACAAAATAAAGAGAAAAAAAAGAGTAGCTACAAGTGTGTGCGTTGAGAGTTAGAAAAATTAAATATGTATCATAACACTATCCTCTCCTTACGTCTCAACTTCCAGGTGAGAGAAACAAGAAGAAGTGGAATCAGTAAACTTTTCATACAGCGAGAAGAGAAGATGGAATTCCTTCAAGGAAACACCACAAACATGGTGCAGGGCAGATGTGTGTTTGGAATGGAAATCCCGAATTGCATCCTGTGCATGTTCCAAGTTGTCCTCAGGTTTCCAAGTACAGTCGGTCTCATCCCAACCTTTCCAGTGAACGAGGTACTCAAGTTTGCCACGTTTCAAATGGAAGTCAACAATGAAATCAACCTCATATTCGACCAAGTGATCCTTGGTTACGATGATGGGATTGGGACGGATGATGGTTTGTCCATCGAGAGGAGCATTGTAAGGTTTAACCAGGAAGACATTTACAACCGGGTGTATTTTCATCGACTGTGGCAATCACAGTTCAACTGCATTAGGGAGTACTTGAGTGATAGGGTAAGGTCCAAGCCATTTGGGTGAAAGCTTGGGGGATGGGAATGGGAGTGAGAGGTTCTTTGTAGATAGCCAGACTTGCTGACCAACTTGATATTCGGGGTATTTGGACTGAGAGGAATCAGCTGAACATTCCATACGTGTTCTCCCTTGTGGGAGTTGTTATGACCAAGCCCCTGAGGGATTGGGCGGAAGGTATGGAGCTGTTGCTCCACCCAGTGGCAAGGAGCACAGTACTCCTAGAGATCAGAGATCCTGGAAAGGACTACCAGGAGGAGGAACAGAGTGAGCCTGATAGACGGACAGGCTGGAAGGCGTAGGAACCTGAGAGGGTTCAAGAGAGGATTGAGAGGCCAAGAGGGAAGGCCGGAGGACAAGGAAACTGCAGGAGGAATACTGCAGGGGACGAGGACGAAGGCCAATGTCAAGTTGGGATGAAGAGGACATTGAGGAATCGATGTATGGTGAGGGCAATCAGTCTCAGACTGATGAACGGAGGACTTAATGATAGTAAGGGACTCAGAGCAGGAGTCCAGGAGTACAGGAAGGACTGAGGAGAAACCCGAAGAATGGTAATGGTCACAATGCCAGACTGGGGGTCGATGAAGATGCACACAGTGCAGTGATGAGAGAAAAGCTAGTATTGGGATTACGGAGGTGAGGACATGAGGGAGGGACAGAGATGGGACTAGGCAAGTATGGGAGTACTATGTCCTAAGTACCGGGTAGGAACTAGCATAAGAAATACTACAAGGAAGGTGCGAGTCTTATATAGTAAGGTGAGCATGGGAAAGTAGTATCCATAAGAGGAAAGAAAGAATAAAAGAGATACTAAGGTAGATCCTGACAGAGAGCCGAGAGGGGAGACAGAGAGATCTATGCTAAGAATACAATGGACAGCTGTGGGTCGAGGGTGAGAGATCTATAGTAGGAATACAACAGAGAGCCATGGGTCCAGGGTAGATGGAGAGGAAAGGAATAGGCCATATTAGGATATCCAGTGGTAAAGGGAAAGGGAACACTGGGATTCCGTAAAGGAGACTCATGTGGAACACAAGGAGAAGGGCAATCTAAGATGATGAACCGTGAGGTGGGTCATTGGAGATGGTAGTCCATGATCCATGCTGGTGGCATGGGAATGGCTACAAAAAGGATAATAGTCACGTGAGTAAAAGAATCACATGATGGGTGAAATGTAGTCCATGGGGTTTGGACACCAAAGTGTAGGAACAGCTACAAGGTCTGCAGTATAGTGAGCATGAGAGTGCAAGCTAGACTGTTAGACAAAGGAGAAGTCAAAGGGGTCTACAGGGTAGTGAGCATTAGGAATGTGAGCTAGACTGTGAGACAAAGGAAACAAAAGGGAAACAAATCATAACAGGAGTGGACAAGATCGGAACCGAATTGGTGGGAAGAAACAGGATTTTCAAAACCCATATGAGGGGCATAATTCCGAGTGACAGCAAAGGGGATGGTGCCAGTGGTGGCTGTAAGGGAATTGTTGTGTTGGAATTGTGCCAACTTGAGCCATTCGGCCCACTTGTTTTGTTTCTTGGCAATGTAGATTTGGAGGTACTGTTCTAGATCATGGTTAATTTGTTCTGTTTGACCATCAGTCTGTGGATGGAATGCCATTGCTAACTTTTGCTGGATTCCAAGCAACTTGCAAAGCTCTTGGATGAAATCAGTGTAACGAGCCCAAGGAGGAACTCATTAAGGGCAAGGCGAACCTCTAACCCTAACCCCAAGCACACAGCATTGGAGGGCCACCTGATGATGCACTAACGACGATCGATAAAGAAGAGAACCGGCTATGACACCCAGCAATGGTGTAGACAATGAGGAATGAATGGATTAGTCTATATGAGCCATCACACTGGAGGGGAAGCATAGAGCAGCTGATGGCCACTCCCCCTTAGACCCAGGCTATGCACAGGTTGACAAGACTGGGGGGAAACCCAGTCCATCTCACCATGCCCTATATATGCAGAGAGGCCAGTGCATAGACCATGCTGTGCTGTACCCCTGATACTAAATAGGTACATGTCTATAGTAATGAGAGAGGTGATGTAAGAGGCTAGACTATGACATAGTGGTCTAGACCCTATGACATCATAGATATGTAATAGTCCGTAAGCTACTATGATACATATGGTCACATGACTAGGTCACATGCCAGGGACAGGAATGGCAGTCACATGATGTGGTCATGTGCTATGATACAGGAAATAAGACAAAGTCCAAAGTACGAGTGTAGTCCAAAAGTGTAGCGAATGTAATGTACTAGCTGTTGTGAGACCGTCCCCGTTAACCTAACTATATTTCACTTTACTCCTAGTCTAGGGTTAGCCTAGCTAGATGGACACCACACCGTACTTTGGACTTAGTATTTCCTGTACCATAGCACGTGACCGCATCACGTGATCTCTTCCCCGTCCCTGTCACGTGACCTCATCACGTGATCACACGTATCATTAGTAGCTTACGGACTGCTTACATACTTATGACGTCATCAGGTCTAGACCCTACGTCATAGTCTAGACTCTGACGTCACCACCTTCTCTTATGTACATGTACCTCTATTTAGTAATGGGGTACCGGCACAGCATGGTCTGTGCGCTGGCCTCTATGCATATATATAGGGCCAGGTGATAGGGCTGGGTTTCCCCCCAGTCTTGTCAACCTGTGCATAGCCTGGGCTTAAGGGGGAGCGGCCATCGCTGCTACCATGCTTCCCTTCCAGTGCGATGGCTCATACTTGACTATCCATTCGTTCTCCTCATCGTATACAACGTTACCGGACATCATAGCCGGATCTCTTCTCAGATCATCATTAGCGCGTCATCGGGTGGCCCTCCAATGCCGTGCGCTTGGGGTTAGGGTTAGAGGTTAGCCTCGCCCTTAATGAGTTCCTCCTTGGGCTCGTTACACTAGCTAGGCTAAACCTAGACTAGGATAAATGTAGGTTAAAGAGGACGGTATTGTAACAATCGGAGGCAAATTGGGGGCCTCTATCTGAAACTATACTACTTGGGAGTCCGTGGGTACACCACATGTGGTCTCTAAATAATCATGCTGTATCTGAGGAAAAGTCTTTGTACAAGGAATAAAGATCACTTCTTTTGAGAATTGATCAACGACTACCATAATAGCTGTATACCTGTTGGATTCAGGTAAGTCTGTAATGAAATTGACTGAAATATCCTGCCAGGGATGTTGCATGGCTGGAAGGGGTATTAATTTATCAGCAGGAGGTTGATTTCCTGATTTGGATGTGGCGCAGCCATGACATGAGTCAATGAACATGTTGACATCTTTAGAGATATCAGGCCAGCTGTAATATCATTGGATTGAGGCGAGGGTATGGAATCTTCCAGGATGCCCGGCTATTGGAGATTCATGGTATAATTTAAGTATGTCTGATCTCAGATCAGGAGGGACAAAGACTTGTTTCTTGGTGTTAATGTAACAACCAAGAGAGGTATCGAGATCGTAACCATAGTGGTCACTGTCAAATTCATAGGAATGTTCAATGATCTTATCAAAGATCTCGGGGGAGAGAATAGCCTGCTTAGCAAATAGAGCTGGAGGTAATACTGTTACATTTTTGTTTATATCCTCAGTGGCTTCACCATGGTCAGGACAGCAGGACAATGCATCAGCGCGACCATTTGTTGATCCTGGTTTATATAGGATCGAATAGTTATACTCCATCAAAAATGCATGCCAGCGTGCTTGTTGTGGGGACAGATCTTGTGGCTTCTTCCAGAATTCTAGATTCCGGTGATCTGTCCATATTTCGAAGTGTTTTCAATCAACGAGATGGTGACACCATTCTTTTAGTGCGTGGATGATGGCAAGCAACTCTTTGTCGTAGACAGGGTAGTTGCATTCCGCTGAGTCGAACGAATGTGAAATGAAACCAGCTGGATGCCAGTTTCCATCTTTGAGTTGATAGGAGAGCACAGCTTCCAAGGCAATATCTGAGGCATCGCATTCAATGCGAACGGGATGGGAAGAATCTGGGTAGGTAAGAAGCGGCATAGAGGTGACAATTTGTTTTAGTTTGTTGAATGCCGCTTTGCATTCTTTGGTCCAGATGTATGGCGTGTCTTTTTTTGTTAAGTTGTTAAGCAGTCTTGCCGCGTCGGCGAATCCTTGAATGAAATGATGGTAGTAATTTGCCATGCCAAGAAATGATTGTAGTTGTTTTAAATTACAAGGTTGGGACCAGTCGGTTATGGCTTTGACTTTGGGTTCCTGCATCTCTATCCCCTCCTTAGAGATGATCATACCGAGATAGTCCACTTTATCCTTGTGGAAAAAGCATTTGGATGGTTTTAAGTATAAATCATTGTCACGTAATTGTTGGAGTACTTCATGAACAACCTCAATGTGTTCTTCCTTCATCTTCTTGGACGTAAAGATCATGATATTGTTGATATAGATTACAACCATGGCATACATATCAGCAAAAATATCGTTCACCATGTTTTGGAATGTGCCGGGGGAATTACACATGCCAAAATACATAACTAATGGTTTGTAGGTGCCAATTGGTGTTGTGAACATGCCTTTCCATTCGTTGCCTTCTTTGATCCTGACATTATTGTAACCCCATCATAGATCTAGGGTTGTAAACATGTCTGCTCCTTTGAGTTGATCAATGAGCATGGGAATCAAGGGTAGCGGATAATTATTTTTCTTGGTGTGTTCATTCAGGTAGCAGTAATCCATGACCATGCGTTTCTTGCTGTCTTTTTTGGGAATGAAAAACACTGGAGAAGTTTGATCCGATTTAGAGGGACGGATATATCCCTTGGCTAGTTCTTTTTCAATAAATACACGGACTTCTTCTAGTTCCATGTCTGATAGAGCGATGATACGTCCCTTCTTTTTGACGAAGTCAGGGTTGAGTTCAATCATGTGATCCCATGGCTTCCTGGTGGGCATGCGATGGGACTCATGTTCTGAGAATATGTCCAAAAAGTCCCAGTACTCTTTGGGAACCTCGTTTTTGAGTTTTTCTTCTTCTTCTGCCAGAATTGACCAAAGTTCCATAATGGAATTGGCATGGCATCTATCCGTGCATCGAGAAAACGTGATTTCTTTGTCAACCCAGTTGACATCAGGATTGTGGCATGCAAGCCAGTCATAGCTAATGATTAAATCTTGGTTTCCCAGATACGATATGAAAGCATCAATAGCTTCCACATGGGGGTTACCATTCTTGTCTTTGACGATGATGGTCAAGGCCACTTTTTCATGGATATGACTGATGGCTTGGTCTGAACCATTGGCATTGAGAACACGAAATTCTCAGCCAAGCGAGACTCGTTCTAGTTTGTTGTCATCAATGTATGCTGAGTCGATGAACGTGTGTGTGGCTCCTAAGTCGAGTAAGGCTGGGGTAGTGTCTATTTTGGTCCAGCGCCTGCTGCCTTCATGGGTGGCGAATCCATATACTGTAGTGTCAAGGGAGAACTCAACAGGTCCTTGGGATCTGGCATAGCCAGTCAGTGCAAGGTTTTCATAAATATCGTAGATGTGAAATATGTCCAATTCATCTGAGATAGTGGTACGTAATTTTTTTGTTTTTTGTTTGGGAGAATTAAGCACAGCTTCATTGTTGGCTGCCGTGCCCTTTTGGGCTGCTCCCTCAACTTTACAGGAAGTATCTGAGTTAAATAATACAGGGGGGTCATAGTTACTACTGTTCGAGTCGCACACCTCATTGTTCTTAGACTTGTGGATAGGTAAAGAAGAAAAGTGGTTATGAAAAGAAGTGTTACTGGAACTACATATTTGGATCTAGATTCACCTTGCTGGGATCTAGATTGTGCTATTTTAAAGAGACTTTCATCTCTGATTCCTTCTTGGCTTCTTGGGCTATTCTAGCCTGCCAGTATGCCTCAGCATCTTTATTGTCCCATGAGGAGTGGGAACCTGAGTGGTCATGACTGGGCTGTGCAGTTTGCATTGCTATGACGAGGGCAGAAGAGGTTGGGGGAGTGGGAAGAGGTCGTGATGAGTATCAAGGGCATGAGGGGCTCAGTTCATCGAATTGAGAGTATTGGGGATCATAGTACATCTCCTGATTATGAGCTTGGCAAGGTGGGGTGCGAGGTCCTTGTGACTCTTTGCACTCGCATGCAATGTGGCCTGTTTTTTGGCAGTTATAGCATGTGACATCTGTTTGTGCTGGCCTTGCTTGTTGAGCTCCAATTTCCATCAGAGCGCCCCTTCCTGGTTGTGTCCTGACCTGTGTGAATCGAGGGGGACCTCCTTGTTGGAACAGGATGAATTTTTGTCCTCATTCATATCTGATGCACTCAAAGTGCTCTCCCATTTCGGAATACTTGTTTAGGGTCTGATTGAAAGTCAGATCTCTGTCATTCTGGAGTACGGCTGTGTATATTTTATAGTCTATGGCTTTTCGGAGAAGTCGTACTGCCGTTTCATCTCCAATCTCAATCTCCTCTTTTAAGAACTGGAATTCATTGAGGAACTCTGTGGTTTTCCTATTTCCTTGTCAGAGATTTTCAAGCTTTGCATAAGCTTGTTCCTTATAATCAGTTATCTTGAAATACTTCTCGATATCCTTTTTGAGATCGTCCCATTCGGGCCATTTATCTTTGGTTAGCCCTTTTGAGATGCATAGGTGGGCGAAGGCACTTGCATTGCCAGACATGCACATGAGAATGGCTGCCACCTTCTTCTTATCTTCTCTTAATGGATGCCATTTTTGTGTTGACACCCAGAGTTCCATAAACAGCCACCATTTTTTAAATGTGGCTCTTTTGCCATCCCAGATGCCAGGGTCTGAGAACTTCTTATCAAACCCTTTTGATGCATCCTCTGATTTTATTGTGATTGAGATCTTGTTGATCTCATCTTTGATCTCTTCCCAGGATGTACTCATTATCTGTAGAAGTAGATGGTTTGGGGGCGGTTATATGGTTTGCAGAGTTTGTGTGTTGGGCGGAGTGATTTTGTTGTCTTGGTGGCAAGAACTGTTCAGTTGTGGGGACGAATTTGTTTATCCCACCGAATGTCTGCGAGCCAGTCGTGGGTGTTACACCTAGTCCTGTCTGGAGTAGGTCATGACCATCTATACGTGCTTGTGGGGTCGAAGACTAAGTTCCGCTGGGTTATTCACAGATGGAAGACTGGGGGTTCGAGGGACTCTGCTGGACTATGCACAGACAGAAGACAAGGGAGTCGACGTATCTAGTCGGCTTATGAGCTGGCTGGGGGATGGTTACTAGCATAGTATTCCAGTTATGCTAAGACTAGTGTACAGGGATATACGCAGATGGTTTATATACAACTACTACTGGATCTTGGGAATCTCAATGAACTCAAAGGAAGGAGAACCGAGACTCAGGTAGTACTATCTGATTGGGGGAAAACCCTAGAAAGGGGATGGAGGTGAAATGGGGTGAACCCAGATGGAGACTGATCAGGTCTAGGTGAAACAAAGGAGATGGGAAAGGTAAGTAACAGAGTTCCATGTCCTAGCATGGAACAGAACGGAACGATCAGGATAAGACTAAATAGAGACCTCATGCCCAGATGGGTCAGCAGAGGTACTGAGGATGGGTGGGGAAAGCTCCTATCGGGTAGTCCGGAGATAGGGGTAAAGGAAGTAGGTAGTCTGAGCGCAGAATGTGCACGGCTTTAATACAGGGACAAGGAGGAGAAAAACATTACCAGGGCGTCCCATGAGCTGTTGTAACAATGGGTAAAGAGGACAGTTGGATCTTCGTTTGGATATAAGGAGGCGAGGGGGGTAAGAAACTCTTCAAGCTCTTGGGTATGGAAAGGGTTGGAGCGATGGGGGGCATATAATGCTGTAAAGAAAAACTTAGGGGCTTTGGGGGCAGCTGTGGAGATAACATTTGACGTGATGTGGCAGATAACCACTAAGAAGGTGGTAGTTTATTGTCTGAGTTCAGACAGAGGAGGAACTGGGGTACTGCTAGTTTTTTAACACTAGCACACCATCGACAGGAGCACTTGCAGCTACTCATGGGAGGGGGCGGTCTGCACTATCTGCAAAGCAATATTATCCTTATTTGTAATGGTGAATGACTGTATGACAACTGGTATATGGGAGTTTGCCCAGGGCCCGTCTAGTGGTACCCATACTCATTCTCCTTAACCCTGGAGTCACGGGTTCAACCTCATGAGAAGTCTAGTTCAAATGAAATGGGACTAAAACCTAAACTAAGGTGGCTATGAGGTGAAACGACAAGAACAGGCTCTGATGTCCTGCAACGTTTTATGAAGAAAAGGAATAGAAAAGAACACATGATACAGTGACCACGGGCAAGGGTGAAGGAGAGCTAGATATTCCACTTAAGTCTAGGAGTAATCCCAGATAATGCCCAAGTGAACTAGACTGGGGAGCAGTCATAGTATCACCCAGGTATATATACAAGTGCGAAGACTACTTAGTAATACATGACTAATATATAGTGGGAATGGTATGATAGATCAAGGAAAGGCACACCAATAGCAGAAAGGGCTCTTATCTATGATGTCATGGGTCTAGACCAGTTACATGGTCTGACATCATAGATAAGAGCCCTAGTCATGTGATCATTGGAAAGAAAAGATAGGGGAAAGTCATGTAACCTAGTGTGACAAAATAAAGAGAAAAAAAAGAGTAGCTACGAGTGTGCATGTTGAGAGTTAGAAAAATTAAATACATATCATAACAACCTCCTTGAGCCCCCTCCCTGTTACGACAGCTCGTGGGATGCCCTGGTAACCTTTTTCTCTTCTCTGTCTTTGTACTAAGCCACACACACTGTGCGCTCGGACTATCTACTTCCTTCACCCCTATCTTTGGACTATCCGATAGTGGCCTTTCCCACCCATCCTTAGCGCCTCCGCTGACCCACCCGGGCATGAGGCCCCCTTTACTTACTAACCACCTTCCGTTCCATCTTCAGTCAACGGAGCTCCGTTACTCGATCGTACTTTGACTTCCTTTGTTCCACTTGGACCTGATCAGTCTCCCTCTGGGCTTGCCCCATTTCATCTCCATCCCCTTTCTAGGGTTTCTACTGATCAGGAAGAATTACCACAATCCCAGGTCAGTTTCCATAGAGTTCTCCCGACTTCCTGGAACCCAGTAATAGTTGTATATAAACCCTTACCTAGTATCCCTGTACTCTAGTCTTAGTGTAACCAGAATACTACGCAAGTACCACCTTTGACCTCCATCTGTGCATAGTCCAGTGGAACCTCAGTAACCTCGACTCTCCATCTGTGCATAGTCCAGTGGACCCTCCCCCGACTCCACTCCCCCTTTGCCCTAGAGCCCCCACACATGTATAAACGGTCACAACCTACTCCACAACAGGACTAGGCGTAACACTCC